>VKOC01016531.1:0-52632 GCA_009364415.1 Spea multiplicata
TTGCCGAGCGGTCGTTTTCACTGCTTGACACCCCTTGGGCCCCCCTGACTGGCAAAACTCCAGGGCCCGGTCGCAGTCGCGACCCCTGCGACCCCGGTAGTTCCGCCACTGCTGGAAGGCCCATCCTTTAGCCATGGACATCAGCAGTAATATTTCCAGGCAGGCATGAAAATCACTTTTAATTTATTTAATTGCATTGTGGAAATATTTCTAAATTTCAACCGAATTGTAGAGGATTATAGGGGCCTGATCTGCCACGTCCGTAGGTCTGATTTGATCAGTAATTTGATTATCGTATAGTATTGTTGGTTGTTAAAAAGGTTAAAATGTAAATGTTAAAGGTATGATGTATGGCTACTGGTACTAAAATAGTTCATCACATATGAAACATTCATAGCCATGAAGGATGCATATGTGATCGAGTATTTTCCTTCCAAAGTAGTCATACATCTTACCTTTATGTTTTTACTTTTTTAACAACCCACAATACTATACAATAATCACATTACCGTACAAATATGTGTGATTAAATTATTGCACTTAACTTAAGAGATTTGAACTACTATAACTAGCCTGCAAAAGACATGAGTGAATAAAGTAATACCACCATTCCACTCGGTTACAGTATAGTGCTTTGTAGCCACTGGTGAAACCGCTAAAGTTAAATTACAATCACAAACACAAAATACACAAAAAGCGTCACTTAAAACCGAAATGTGTGAGAAATGTGTGAAAACAGAGTAATAATGTAAACCTATCAAGCTGTATTCACTGACCATTCAAAATGGCTGCTGACTGTGCTTTTTATCCAAAATGGCATCACCATCTGCTTGGGAGCTAAATACACAACTTAATTACACTCAAAACACTCACCAGAAAAAAATGCTTTCAGTATTGCTTGCTTACACTGACACAAACTGGAACGAATGTATGTTGCAATCACTCAAAAACCAACATATTTGGCGTTTGAGCTGCAAGTTGGGAAGAGATACAGTACATAAAACCAATACACAAATTAACAATCTACACCCTAATACTAGCAAAGGTACTAATGATTAATAAACCCCAATTATATTAAACTCCAATGCTCTAATTAAGACACCAATATTTATTAGCTAGACACTTATCAAAGCAGTGCAGAAGTTAACACAGTATTATGAGATAGAAACACTATATGTTGGTTACTCGGGTTGTATTAAAAATATGAGTAAAAAAAAGTAGACTCCAAAGCGCAAAAACCTCTCTAGCATCTAATGGGACAGTCATTGACAGAAAACAAAGAGTTCAAACAATAGTGGCAAATCAATGTGATCAGAGGTCCGTTCTGCCTTCTTCCACTCTAATCTTGACAAATTTCAGTTCCTGATACACTCCTCAACTGTACGTTGAACTCTGTGTGCTTGGCACCTTCACAGTCCCTTGTGCGGGTACAGTAAGGAAGGAAAATGCAGTTACTTCTGGGTCATTGTTAGTTCACCTAGTATCTAGTTTTGATGAACCTCATGTCAGTGCTATAGATACTCTGCTACCAGACTGTGTGGTGGCTTCTTATGGCACTATTGTACGTAAAGTTGACCTATAGGTATTTGAATAAGTGGTAGGGTTAAGAGTATTCATATCTGGATACTGCCTTTCAAAAGTCCTAGGAGTGCCCAGAGGCTGCTCCTTGAGGAGGGAGTACTGACAGAATTCCACCCTACCAGCCTGGACTATGTGATATCTAGACTTATTGTTATGCCTATCTACAGCCACTAGTGGCCACCCTTCCCAGGAGCACCCATTACTAATTATTCTGGACAGCTGAGCCAGGGTGTTACAGTGTTACGTGTTAACCTGCCTTTAAATACCTGCTCTGCCCTCCAGTCTCCTGCTGTGGCTCTGTATCCTGGTCCTGTACCCGTGTATTATCTACAGCCAGTCTGTATCCTGTTCGAATCTGCTATGTAAACAAGTACTGCTTGTATTAACCAACCAGCCAGCACACTCCAATATAATCTGTTTTCTAAACATCCAGCCGTATCTGTACCTTCCCCTCTGGTATCGTGGGGTAAGACAGAGCCCCAGGTATCGCCTGAACTGGACTCCTACCTGACCTGCTTACCCGAGTCCTGACAAAAGCTTAGAGGGAACATTGCTCACAGTGTTTAAGATGCATTTATCTATAGTAGGAGTGTCGGGGACATTAGACTATTCAGTTAAGAGTCAAATAATCACTAATTAACAAATTACTTTGTGCTATTCCAAGATACATTTGGATAGGGCTAGGTCACAATACACTAATACTGTAGTTTCTTAGACTACAGCAATCAACAATCAGAACAGCTGGCATTTTACATGAATGGCTACAGGACATTATTATTAGAAAATATCTCAGATAATGTAATATCTTAGAGGCATTTGTGGTTAACCACTTAAGCAATTGTAAATAGCTGTTAACAGACAAATAGCATGAGTGATAGTAGATATGCTCGAGAATGTGTATTTATCATTTTGTGTCCCATCTGGTTTTGTCATGTGATTAATTATTTTCAGCTCACGCACAGATGTGGAACGAAACACAATCAGATGTCTTATAGCTCGAGGTATTATTATTATTATTATTATCTTTTCTTTATATAGCACCAACAATTTACACAGCGGTTCTTACAATACATATATTTGTTGGTATGACTACACTAGAATTGACAGACTAAGACAAACCGATACATTAGGTGGAGAGAGCCCTGTTCGCAAGCTGACAATCTTGAGGGAATGGGCTGAGGACAAACATAAGGAACAGAGAAAAGTTAGAGGAAGTGTGGTAGTTGTATCAGTGACACGGAAGATTTAGCAACTAAGATTGTACACTTGTAGGAAGAAAGGGAGCCAGGCAGAAAAGTGGTCAAATAACTGTGAGGTAGGACCTGCAAAGTGCAATTTGAAGAGAGAGTGGAGAGAAAAGACTTGTTCATTGTGTACCTCAAAGGAACAGAATTAGAAGGAGGGTTTGGTATATGCTGGAAGGTGCAATGAAATGAGAAAAAAGTTGATTTTTATGGCCAAGTACTAAAATTAGTTCTGAAAAGTCCTGAAAAAATTAAAATACTAGCATTTCAAATACCCAAGGGGTGTCTATTTTAGAAAAATGTATGGTTTGATGGAGTAAATTGAACTGGCTTGGTTCAAATATGTCCCAAATAGGGCATAGGCACAGACTGACCAGATGACAACATGAAAAAAGCCCACCTCCCAAATGTGTCCTTTTAGCCCCGATCAACTTGACAAACCCATGAATGGGTGGTATCACTCTGTATTACAGAGATGTTGCAGAACACATATTGGGGTGTTGTTTGACAGTGACTTAAACCAAGAGCTGTAAATTCATACCTAAAGTACAATTTGTATGGAAAGAAAGCACAAAAAATGACTACCACGAATTTTGACAACGGCTGGTGGTAGACTTAGTGCATGTAAAGAGTTAAAATATCACCATTTGAAATACCCTGGGGTCTTGTCTCCAAAAAATATAGTTTGATGGGGTAAATTTAATTAGCTGGCTTCAATGATGTCCCAAATAGGGCATGGGGGCAGAAGCACCAGATACCATGGGTGTACAGTGACGTATACCAGGAGCTATAAATTCATACCTTAAGTACAATTTGTGTGAAAAAAAATTACTATCAAAAAATTACTACCATAAACTTTGGCAAAAATTGGTGGTAGAATTCTTGCAAGGAAAGTCTTAAAATACCAGCATTTGAAATACCCTGTGGTGTTTAGTTTTCCAAAAATATGAAATGATGGGTGCTAATTGATTTAGCTGGCTTTAAAGATGTCCCAAATAAGACATGGGAGATGAAAGACCAAATGTTAATGTTCCAAGTTGAAAAATGCGCACTTGTGGCGTTTTACCTCCCAAACAACCCAACAAACCCATGCATGGATGTTATCACTCTCCTCAGGGAATGTTGCTAAACAGATATTCATACCTGAAGTACATTTTGTGTTAAAAAAAATAATACTACCATAAACAAAAAGATTTTGTGTAGGGAAAGGGTTAAAATATTAGCATTTGAAATACTTAAGTATATTATATTCATATATAAGTATTATATACTTATATATGATTTGATGGGGTAAATTGAATTAGCCGGCTTCAAAGATGGACCAAATAAGACATGGTGGCAGAAGGACCAGATGTCAAAATTCCAAGTTGAAAAACGGAATTGTGCATGTCCCAAACGTGGGCTTTTAGCCTCCAAATAACCAGACAAACCCATGGATGGGCAGTATCACTGTACTCAGGAGATGTTGCTAAACAAATAATGAGGTATTGTTTGGCAGTGACATTTACCGGGAGCTGTAAATTCATACCTGAATTACAATTTGTGTGCTAAAAAAACACAAAATAAATTGCTACCACAAAGTTTGACAAAGGGTTGCAGTAGAAACAGTACATGGAAAGGGTTAAAATACCAGCATTTGAAATACCTTGGGATGTCTAGTTTTAAAACACATATGGCTTGATGGGGTAAATTGCATTGGCCAGCTTCAAAGTTTTTCCCAAATAGTACATTGGGGCAGAATAACCAGATTTGGAAAAAAAAACAGCCTTGGTCATGAAGGGTACAAAAAATAAAAAAACAGCTTGGTCCTTAAGGGGTTAAACAGTATTTGCAAGGAACTGGGACAATGCAATTTTTCCTCTTTTCATTTGGAAAGCTCAACAAAGAAAAAACAGATTGTAAGTGCATGAGATGACTTAGTAGAAAACTGAAAGTATGCCCCTTAAAGTATGTACACTTTTTTTTTAAAATCAACTTTTTATTAATTGTTGTTTTTGTGGTTGGCACGTGAAATGTGATAACCCAGTACAATACATGATAGAGGCAATATCCCCCAATTTACAAAGATGATTGGCATAAGGACCTCAGGGACAAACTCTCAGACTTAGAGCTTCCGCATATGAAATGTATTCTACAGAATGGAAGGTCTTATCCCTCTTAGCAACCATTTGTGTGGTGTACGGCACACCCTCCTTGGAAAAGCTATGTTTTGCAGTAATAAAAGTAATTTTAAATATCAGTGCATACATACACACACACACACTGAAAGCTGTGACACTTCTAAAATAATTCATACGCATCAAGTGTGCAATGTTAAGGGTTTAAAAATTATGATTACATTATATATTATATATATATACATATACAGTGGATATAAAAATTTTACATACCCCTCTTAAAATGCCAGGTTCTTGTGATGTATGTTAAAGAATGAGACAAAGATAAATTGTGTCAGAACTTTTTCCACCTTTAATGTGACCTATAACATGAACAATTCAATTGCAAAACAAACTTAAATCTTTGAGTGGTGGGACTCACAATAACCTGGTTACATAAGTGTGCACACCCTCTTATAACTGGGGCTAGGACTGTGTTCAGAATTAATTAACCAAGCACATTCAAACTCGTGTTAACTAGTCATTACACACCTACCATCATTTAAAGTGACTCTGATTAATCACAAATAAAGTTTAGCTATTCTAGTAGGATTTACCTGACATTTGCTTAGCTGCATCTCAGAGCAAAAGCCATGGTGCATAGAGAGCTTACAAAACATCAGAGGGATCGCGTTGTTGAAAGTCGGGAGAATAGTACAAAAGGATTTCCAAAGCATTAAATATACCATGGAACACAGTGAAGACAGTCATCATCAAGTGGAGAAAATATGACACAGAGACATTACCAAGAACTGGATGTACCTCCAAAATTGATGAAAAGACGAGAAGAAAACTGGTCAGTGAGGCTTACAAGAAGCCTACTGCAACATTAAAGAAACTGGAATTTCTGGCATATACTGGCTGTGTGCTACATGTGACAACAATCTCCCATATTCTTCATATGAATGGGGTAGGGTGGCAAGACGGAAGCATTTTCTTACAAAGAAAAACATCCAAGCCCGGCTGAAGTGTGCAAAAACAAACATTAAGTCCCCCAAAAGCACGTGGGAAAACGTGATATGGTCTGATGAAACAAAGGTTGAACTTTTTGGCCATAATTCCAAAAGGTATGTTTGGCGCAAAAGCAACACTGCACATCACCAAAAGAACACCATACCAACAGTGAAGCATGGTGGTGGTGGCATCATGCTTTGGGGCTGTTTTTCTTCAGCTGGAACCAGGGCCTTAGTCAGGGTGGAGGGAATTATGAACAGTTCCAAATACCAGGCACAAAACCTTCAGGCGTTGATTAGGAAGCTGAAGATGAAGAGGAAGTTCAGCTTTCGGCACGACAACGACCCAAAGCACACATCCAAATCCACAAAAGCATGGTTTCACCAGAAGAAGATTAATGTTTTGGAATGGCCCAGCCAGAGCCCAGACCTGAATCCAATTGAACATCTGTGGGTTGATCTGAAGAGGGCTGTGCACAGAAGTTGTTCTCGCAATCTGACAGATTTGGAGCGCTTTTGCAAAGAAGAGTGGGCATATATTGCCACGTCAAGATGTGCCATGCTAATAGACTCCTACCCAAAAAGACCGATTGCTCTAATAAAATCAAAAGGTGCTTCAACAAAGTATTAGTTTAAGGATGTGCACACTTATGCAACCAGGTTATTGTGAGATTTTTTCCCCTCAAAGATTTCATTTTCTTTTGCAATTGAATTGTTCACATTATAGGTTACATTAAAGGTGGAAAAAGTTCTGACATGATTTATCTTTGTCTCATTCTTTAACATCACAAGAACCTGGCATTTTAACATGGATGTGTAGATTTTTTATATCCACTGTATATCACTATAAGACTTATAACTATAATTGTGGATATTTCTTCCATAAATCCCCACTTTTTATTGACTGTCACTTCCTATAAATTACACAGAAAACTCAGGTGTTAGAATTATGGTGAGATCAATCCTGATTGTATTATACTTAGGTATGGTTTCATGGGCATGATGGCAGATTGGCCATCAGAAACTAATCTCCTTTGACACGTTACTGTCTGTTTAACGCAGCAGATACTTATAACTGGCATTTGATTACAGTAACCTAGATTTAAAATAACAGCACTTAAAAAAAACATATGGAAGGGAACTCTGTTCAACATACTATGAGAATAAAAATGAGATATTGGTTCCATATTAGTTCACAGTTTCCAGGAACTGTTATAAAATTAAGTTTGCAAAACTGAACTTGAACATCAAGAGAATATGGATAACAGATAATAAAAAGGCAACGTCATTTTATTTAGCTTGGATGAATGAAGCAGCTTGTTTTAGTTTTACCTTGTTTTGTAGTTAGTAAGTCTGGAAATGGTACCGCATAATTCCCATTATTACATACCGAGCCTGACAGTGGTACAGTATAACCCCTATCAATATATACTGAGCCTGAGAGGGGTACACCAAAACTCTCACCATTACACAGTAAGCCAGACATAGACAGTGGTATCACATAACTCCCATCATTATATGGTGATCCAGACACTAACTGGGGTACAGTATAAACCCATATCATTATACAGTGATCAAGACACAGATGGTGATGCAGCATGACTTCTATTATTATATAGCAAGCCAGACACAGCTGGTGGTACAGCATATCTCTCATCACTACATACTGAGGAAAAAACTGATGGTGATTCAACATGACTCCTGTCACTATATACTGAACAAGACTTTGGCATGGTACAACATAACTCCTATCACTATATACTGAGCCAGGCACTGATGGTGGCATACCATGACTCCCATCACTGTATAATGAACCAAACTTCTATGCTGACCTTCTTCATCCGCTTTTCCCCGGTATTAAATCCACTGTCCAGGCTTCTCGGAACACTTCCTGAAAAAAGATGGATCCTCTGCCCAAAACCTCTCCCCCGATTGGTGGAGCAGGGGAGAGGCTGTCCACGTGGTGCGTGCCATAGCTCCAACCTTTTGTGTGACTAGCGCAAGAAGCCTGAATATTACAGATGGCTTTGCAGAGAAAGAAGCATTTCTGCATCTCTCTTTCTCTGCAAAATCCATCAGCAGCATTCTGGCTTCTTGAAGTACTTCCACAAAATGGCAAAGCCACAGTGCGCATCACGTGGACAGCCTCTCTCTCATTTCTCCAATCAAGGGACTGGTGTGTATGGAGACTCTGCCCTTTTGTGGAGGCGCTCAACAGGCACAGATTTCCCCCCTCACCCTATGCTCTCCACCTGATGCCCCTGCTATTCAAAGTGCCCAGGTACCACACTACCAGATCATCCAGTTCATAGGTGCAGAGGCATATCTACCAAAAATAGCGCCTATGGCAAGCACTGAAATTGCGGCCCTTTCCAAATATCTAAAAACCCATTTATTAGCCCCTGCTAAAGGTGTGGTAAAGTAATAGATGGCAGGTATATTAGACCAGCCTTGGTCAATAGTAGCCTGCTTTAACCCCTTCGTGACCTTTGCCGGTTCAGGACCGTCATGACAAGAAGGTCACTAAATGACCTTTGACGGTCCTGAACCATCAAAAAATTAAATAAGCTTAGAAAGTGATCAAGGATCATTTTCTTCGCTTAAACGGCCTTGCTGCAATGCCTCGATGTCGAGGCATTGAGCAAGGCCGAAATCGGCATCGGGGGCCATGTCTGGCCCCTCCCCGGGGCGTCAACAGCCGCCATACATTGTATGGCGGCGGACGCCCGTTTTAAAAGCGTTTAGGAGGCGATCAACGATCGCCTCCTAAACTTAAATGGTGTCGCTGGAATGCCTCGATCAGGAGGCATCCAGCGACACCAAACACTTACCTTTAGGTGGGCTGTGACCGCTCCGGAGAGCGGTCACAGCCGCAGCTGCCGGTGATCTTCGCCATCAAGTAAGATGGCCGCCGCTCTGTAAAAAAAAACAAACAAGAAAAAGTTCGCTAGATGGTCTCCAGACCCTCTAGAGAACTGGCTCCACTTGCTGGTTGAATACAGGTACTGCATTCAACCATGCAAGTCAATGGAGCCCAGCTTTCTAATCACTATGTGATTAGTAAAATATTCAAAAAAAATAATAAAAAATGGAAAAAAAAATAAAAAAAAATGTGCTAACATTTAAAAATAATTATGCAGTGATGTCACTAGATGAACCATCCAGTACCAGCAAAATGTGTAAAAAATATATAAAAAAAGTATTAAAAAAATAAAACAAATATAAAAAATAAAGTTTATTATTTTGAGCAAGTGCTAAAATTTCTCAAAAATCTCAACAAAGAGTTAAAATAAAAGCACTTCAAATACCCAAGGGGTGTCTAATATAAAAAAAAATGGCTGATGGGGTAAATTGGAGTGGCCTAGATAGGGCATAGGTACAGACTGACCAAAATGGAGAAAAAAAGCGCACTTCCCAAATGTGGCATTTTAAATCTGAAACAACCCGACAAACCCATGCATGTCGGGTATCACTGCACTCAGGAGATGTTCCTGAACACCCATTGGGGTGTTGTTTGACAGTGACATATACCAGGACCTGTATATCTATAACTAAAGTACAATTTGTGTGGAAAAAATTACTATTACAAAGTTTGACAAAGTGTAGTTCTATAATTGGTGCATGGAAAGGGTTAAAATAACAGCATTTGGAATACCCTGGGGTGTCTAGTTTTCAATAATATATGGTTTGAATGGGTTAAATTGAGTTAACCAGCTTCAAAGATGTTCCAAAGAGGAGATGGAGGCACAATGACCAAATGACCACCTGAATTACGCATGCCCCAAAAGTAGCCTTTTACCAGCCAAACAATCTGACAAACCCATGCATGTGGGGTATCGCTGTACTCAGGAGATGTTCCTGAACACATATTTGGGGTGTTGTTTGACAGTGACATATACCAGAACCTGTATATCTATTACTAAAGTACAATTTGTGTGAAAAAAAATAAAAAATATTACCATTACAAAGTTTGACAAAGTGTAGTTGTATAATTGGTGCATGGAAATGGTTAAAATAACAGCATTTGGAACACCCTGGGGTGTCTAGTTTTCAAAAATATATGGTTTGAATGGGTTAAATTGAATTAACTGGATTCAAAGATGTTCCAAAGAGGAGATGGAGGCAGACTGACCAGATTTGTTAAAAAAGATTTGGAAATCATAAAACGCTGCTTCTACTTATTGCCCTATAACTTACAAAAAACAGCAAAAAAACATAAAAACATTGGGTATTTCCAAACTCAGGACAAGTAGTAGAATCTATTAGCTAGTTTTTTTACTTGCTTTTTTTAGGTGAGTAAAAGATTTTTCAAATAAAAGTCATAAAATGTGGGTTTTTTTTCAATTTTTCACCGTTTTTTTAATTTTTTTATAGTAAATAAGATGATACGATCAAAATAATGGTATCTGAAGAAAGCCCATCTTGTCCTAAAAAAAACCTATATAACTTATGTGGGTACACTAAATGGGAAAGGAGAAAATTACAGCGGAACACAAGTACACAAAAGTGTCGGAAAACAGCTCGGCTTCCACAGGGTACAAACGAAAAATGAGCCCGGTCCTTAAGGGGTTAATAAAGAAAAACTTTAAATAAAAAAAAAAAAGTAACACCAAAATTGGACAGAACAATTCAAATTCAATAACAATATTAATATATATCTATCTATATCTATCTCTATATATATTGTAACTGTAACTTTAAAGCACAAGGAATCAGTCAGAGATCTTTTAGAATCACTTGTCTTCTAGGGTAATATAAACGCCAGTTCCAGATCCAGATAAAATTGAAATATTTATTTTCTTCAAACCAGCAGCTTAAACAAAAATACAATATAAACAAAAATAAACCCTTGCTCATCTGAGCACTAACTTAACATAGGATTGTGTTTCCTCTCTAGGTTGGGGTGGCTTCCCCACCTCCCAACAAAACACTCCAAACAAACAAAATAAATCCAGCAAGGCTTTTTGTCCAGCAGCTCTCTTGGCTGGGAATAAGGAGAGAGAGTCAATTGAACCAAGCTGGGCTTTTTAAACCCTCCTGATTAGACCAGGTGAGCTGTACTTGTTCACCTGTAAATCCTGGTCTGGATCTTAAAAACTGTTGGAGTACCAGCCCACCCTGCTCTTCTGGATACTCCACCCCAGGGACCCATTACACAATTTACAAATCACATTCCTATAGTGTAGTTGTTTATTGTGCTTCTCTTTCCCTGGGGCTTTAATTTTAAGGGCACAAAAAATTGGCCAAAGTAGGGCGTATATACCGCCCATCCACTACTGTACCCGGCCTTTCTGTCACAATATATATATCTATAGATATAGATATATATGATTGCTAACAGCAATCACACTCCTATCATGCTAAGTCAGCCAGTACATGCTGTTATCTGGGTATGCCTGGGCATGATAGGAGTATGATTGCTGTTAACAATCATATATATATATATAATATATATATATATATATATATATTAATAATATAATATATAATGATATAATATATAATAATTGTTGTTTCCGCTGATGGTAGCGGGAAACACCCCCATTTAAAGGAAAAAATGGGCGGGAACGGGGCAGCGCTCACCCGGCAATCTCCGGGTTTGACCCAGGTATGCTAATATGAATATATATTAGCAGCAGGGTCTAATATTTATATATATTGTCAGCAGGGGCTAACATTAATATATATATTGTCAGCAGGGTCTAATATTAATATATACGGGCAGTAGGGTCTAATATTAAAGAATGAAAACTAACTGCCAGTTCAGCTGTTATTTTGAAATCATATTTCAATCACGGTCTTTACTTCAAAGAGCTAAGTACAAAAATGCATGTCTAACACACACATATATATGTATATGTAGCGTTTTATAATTGATCACCTACTTTGGTCCCTGTCCCCCATGTGCCCCCCTAAATATTAAAGCTGGAGATGCCACTGACCAGGAGCTGTAAATTCATAACTGAAGTACAATGTGCGTGAAAAAAAACGCACACATTTTGTTTTTGTGTTCTGTGTACCACACCTTGCCCTGCTGTGTCAGGACTCCCTCTTGTGTATATGTCCCCGCCCCTATTTTTTTCCCTCCTCTGTGGATAAAAATACACCAAAACTCAATAAAAACTTTGATCCACACAAAAAAAAAAACGCACACAAAATTACACAAACGTGACTTCAAAATAGTTTTCAAAAATATATGGATTGATGCAGTAAATTTAATTGGCCAGCTTCAAAGATGTCCCAAGCAGGACATGGGGCAGGATGACTAGATTAAAAATATGGTTGAATTGAAATAGCAATATGCAGCTTGTACTTATTTCCCTATAGCTTGTACAAAAAAATCAAAAATACAAATTAAAACGTGTATTTCTAAACTCAGCACAAATATCAGAATCTATTCAGCAGGTTTTTTCATTAGCAGTTGTAGATAATTTTTCAAATAAATGCAGATGTTTTTATTTTTTTTTTATAAAAAATTAAATGATATTATCAAAATAATGGAAGATAAGAAATTCCTTATTGTCCTGAAGAAAACAACATATGTTTTGTGTGAATATACTAAATTAGAGAGTAGAAAATTACAGCTAAACCGCAATACCGCAAAAATGTTAAAATATGAAGTGTACTATAAATTAAAAAAAAAAACAATCTTATCATTAAGGAGTTAAATCCTGAAAGTTTAGAAAATTGCAAGAACTTGTGGCAGCCACATGAGGTGGAGGTCACAGACATTATGATATCTTTAGCAAATAAGCTGAGTTTATATGACCCCCCACCAACATCACCCCCTTATGTTTGTCTTTAGGCAAATGTTCTGGGCCAAAGGTTCAATGCACAGTGCAAACAGCAGGGGAGACAAGGGGCACCCCTGTCTTGCCCCCCTCTCATACTGAAATGTTCTGAGACAGCAGTGCCCATGTCTACACTGGCTTGTGGTTTGTTGGATAATTCTTAACATGAAAGCCTAGATCACCCCAAAAAGACCCTAGAATGGTCCACATGTACCGGGAATCCACTTGGTCAAATGCCTTTTCAGCCCCCCAATGAGAGAGCATCATGAGGATCTTTTAACAGTGGGACGCCTGGATGAGACCCGAAGACATCCTAGTGCTTTCTGGATACTCCCTCCATGGGACAATTCTCACCTGATCTAAGTGTATGATTGAGGGCAATAGAGTGCCTAAACGTAATGCCATAATTTTGGACATTATTTTTAAAGCTACATTGATCGGTGAAATGGACCTGTAGCCCTAACATACGAATGTATCTTTCACCTCTTGTAACTATTAATTTATTATTTATTAATTTTATTTCAGGGGACTCTGAGCCCTGTAGATAGAAATTGTACATTTTCTTTAGAAACACTTATGCAAACATTTGAATATCAGTTTATATCACACCCTATCAGGATTTGCTTCTCAAGACTATGTTTCCTTGCTATGTTTAATATTATTCTGAGTTACAATGATAGTTAGTAGTCCCATGCAATAAGGGGTAAAGTGAAGGCGAGTGCAATTGGTCCTTTGGTGTGCACAGCTCTTCCATCCATTCTGCCGAGTAAAATGAGATTCCTGGAGATGGAAGATGATGAGGCAACTCCCAGATGATGTTGGGAGCCCCATTTCTGGTTCAGCATTCAAAGAATACATCTTTGCAATGCACTCTGTGGGTCAATCTGGAGGGTGCACGATCCCTGCTTTTAGACGGTGTTCCTCCCCTGTATGCTTAATGAGTGTGTGACTTGTTACGTTGTTTGTTACAGGCCACTCACCTCCACTCACGTACCCAACCACAGGGCCAATTCTACTTTGTATCAGCTTACTAGTAGTAAATACAACATTAAATGTAGTGTTCTATGTGTTCCATGTAGAGTCCTATGTTCAGTGTGCTCCTAGGTATTAATCATCAGCATCTCTATGGCTTCATGTGTACTGTGTCCTCCTTTCTCTGGTTGTGCTCATTCTGCCCAGAGTGGGAGTAAGGGTTCATGGGTCTTGCCTTCCATTATTTTGGGTGGCTAGAGGTTGGGCAAATCCTGATCAAACATTATGTGTGCATGCCAACTAACAACTTCTAACCGCAAAAAAATTAATCAGAGGGAGAGTGTGTCAAGGGTTGCCCCGACTGGTGTACTACTTCTTGGGAAGATCTCAGCCCCTCACTATGTCTTGCAGCTGGGCCATCCAGCTACGGCAATGTCTTAATGAGCCCACTGTCACACCAACTTGTGTAGTGCATACATGGACTTGCTACCTGGTAGAGATGGTATGGCCAATTTCAGTATGAAAGGGGTTAATTTGATTGTACAGGCATGTGGTGCCAAAAGGTCTTGTAAGATAAATGTGTCCTTTGAAGCTCGGACTCCAACCAGGGCCTTCTACAAGGTGTGAAATCCTACAGTGGAGCTGCCGCTTTGTCTAGGTTCAAATGTAGACGACCATATGCCTGTATCCCTTCATAGATACTGGATTCTTTGATATGCTAAGTGACCACTAGCAGTCAGGAAAACCATTTCATATCCAGGTCATATCCAACACATATCAATAATAACTTATATATTCATTATCATACCTCCTTGTGTGCATACCTAGAACGGGGAAAGCGCACCCTACAAAAAGAGTACAAACATGGCAGCGCCACTTAACCAGTTTGGAAGGAATTGTGAAGTCTATGATGTTTAGTCATAAGTAGCTAGTGTGACTTCACAATTTACAGGAAATTCATAAATGCATGAATTATGGCTGTGGCAAGCACAGGAGGGACGGTAAAATGAAAATAAGTTATTTGGACTGATATGTTTCCACCACACAAGGGGCTGGAAACTTGGAAACTTGAGATGAACTGTGGAAGAGTATAAAGTTAATGAGAGAAGATTGATCAGTGTTTCAGTGATCAGTGATCGCCATCTTTCCTTGCGGGAGCCCTACGGACAGAAAAACTGTTACTTTACCATTCAAGTGAGTAGTTAGGTTTTCTCCTTTTTATTTTATCTGTTTGGTGTAAATAATCTGTTTATCATCTTTTGTGTATGCACTGTGATTTTTTTTGTTCATAATAAATACCGTACTTACCGGCGTATAACACGCACCCTCGCCGGAACCGGAAGTGCGGGAGACGCGGCTGCAGATCGTGCAGCTCTAGGAGTTATCGGCGTATAACACGCAGGTAGGGTTTAAGCTTATTTTTTTAGATATAAAAGTGCGTGTTATACGCCGATAAATACGGTATTCCTTTATTAAGTTCTGCCTTTGTCTGGTAAAGACTCACGTTACCTGATTAGACCGTTTTATTGGTAATTTGAAATCACATAATTGTGTGGGTTTTTAGTCTAATTCGCTTGGGGGACCAAGGCACCCCATTTATAAATTGTCTTGGTGGTGGCAGCGTTATTTTGATATCTGTTATATCATTATTGTTAATTGGTATTAAGGGTGGATATTTTTATTTTTTATCACTATTTCCGGTCTAGGGCAGACAGATGAATTTTAACCCTTTTACCACCAGAACCAAGTCACACGCACGCTTGGAGTAGAGTGCTTTCGTGACACCCACTATCGGAGAGGCCTTGTGCAGCAACGTGCAGGCTCCCTCTCCCAGATTAGGACATAAACAATCATTTCAACGGTCCCATACAGTTTACAGTTTTGCAGGCTCACCTGGTAGTGACGTCTAAGGGGTTGCAGGTTTGGGAATTTAATGTGGTTGTTCCTCATCTATATTTGTTGATGTTCCATCGATGTCCCTTCACCTGCTGACTTCTGGCATGACAAGGGGTCATCCTCCATGTTCTCATTATCTGGTACTGATAACTTGAAACAATATACCAACGGATATATAATTCTTCTATCTCGGAAGAGTCTGAAGTGGCATCAGTGCTTGCTTCTTCTGAAGGGTGGATGGGAAAGAACCGCAAAAAACTGGGGGGGTCACACATACAGTGTTGGCATCCTATCTCTCATTTTTGTGGTAAAGAGATTCAGATGGTAAAGATGACACCTCAGCCTCATTGTCATCCTTTTTGCCTTTGAAGTAAGTGGTGACGTCTGGGGTCTGTCTGTGTCCCCATTTGAGATGACTGTAGCAGGAGCTCTACTCTTGTGGAACCGTTACCACAATATTAGCCCACAGCTCTTCTGTTGCTCCATCTTTCTGTATGTTCACTAGCTATACTCCAAAGAGCGTACTACTTTTTGAAGCCATTTATTATGTGTATTTTACACACCATGATTTTTCTACATTTGTGTTTGTTCACTTTATGTATGTTTACTATATGTGCTACTATATGTATTGGAAGCAGGTTTGAGCTTTTTTGACTTGCACTTTGTTCAAGCCCCCTACATTATGCGGTGCCCCCAACGTGCCCCCTCAATCAAAACGCTGTACTTTTTTTCTGCACTGATTGACGCGGAGGAGAGAGAGGGGAGCCAAGCAGTCGCTCTGTCTTGGTCGCAGTGCCGACATTTCATGCTGAGCACTGGAATATTATGTCATATACTGGAACTCAGCAGTGAAGCAGCGCACACTGCGACAGAGCAGCGAGACAGAGGCATCACGCTCCCACCGCAGGACTTCTGCAAGGTAAGTGAACTACAAAGGGCGAAGAGGGATAAGGTAGATAGTGAGAAGGGAGGGGGGAGGTAGATCGTGAGAAGGGAGGGGGAGGGTAGATAGTAAGAAGGGAGGAGGGAGAGGGTAGATAGTGAGAAAGGGGGTAGTAAGAATTTATTATTATTGAAATAAATTAAGAATGAATTAATTAATGTGTGTGTAAATTGTGTGAATGAGTGAGAGAATAAATTATTGTGTGAATGAATTGTGTGAATCAATAAGTCACTGTAAAAGTGTTTGTGTGTATCATAGATGTAAATTGATTAGTGGAAATGCAAAGATGGCACAAGCAGGGTGTTTATGGGACAAAGATGGCACAGGGTGGGCTGTTTGGGTACAAAGACGTCATATGTTGGGCTGTTTGGGGACAAGTTGACTCAGGCTGGGCTGTTTAGGGACAAGGTTGACTCAGGCTGGGCTGTTTGGGGACAAACATGGCACGTAATATGTGTGTCATTTGGCTGCTGGTCAGGTTCTATGTTGGCAATTTGGACGACAGGGCTGGATTTGAGGTGTGCAACCTGTGATCTATGCCTGTTATTTAGAGGGTTTTATTTATAGATTTAATGCTGAGTTTATATGTGATTTCCTGTCAATCGATATCTGCAATGCTGGATTTGTCTGTTCTGTCGATCTATACCTGCAATTCTATGTTTCCATACATTATTTATGTATACCTGCAAATTTTTTTATGTCTTATTCGGTTGATCTACATATACACGTGCTGTTGTTTACATGTGTTGTTTATTTGATCTACACCTGAACTACAGGGAGTAAGGGGATAAAGGGACTCTGGGGATGATTATGGGGGAGAGGACCTCTCAATGTTATGGTAGAGTCAGAAGGAGGGCAGTCAATGTGGCAAATATTTTTTTGGGTGCAGGAGCAGAGGGAGTGATTGCATGCTAGGGAGCCTGGAGGGGGTGCCAAGGAAATGCTTGAGTGGGGTCCAATAATATAAAATAATTATTATTATTATGGGGAAACAACTATTGATCCAAGGAGAAATCTGACTGCCATTTTGGGGTCAAGAAGGAATTTTTTTCCCTGGTTAGTGCAAAATTGGAAACAGCGAAACCGGGGTTTTTTGCCTTCTTTTGGATTAACAGCAACAAATTAACAGATATAGGAAAGGCTGAACTTGATGGACGCATGTCTTTTTTCAGCCAATATAACTATGTAACTATGTATGTAATTGTCAGCAGGGGCTAATATTAATATATTTTGACAGCAGGGTATAATAATAACAATGACAGGCACGTCATTTCATTAAACAAGCTTAGAAAGTAACCTACGATCTTCGTTAGACGGTGTAGCTGTAATGCCATTCAGCAATGCCAGGATTGGCATCAGGGACCATGCCTGGCCCCTCTCCTGGGGGTGTCAACGTCCGCCATATGCTGTATGGCAGCGGATGCCCATTTTAAAAGGGTTAAACTTCAATAGTGTCGCCGGCAAGGGAGATTGTTAAAGCACATCGAGCAGACGCGCCGGCAGCCAACCGTTTTAACACAGAACAATATAACGGCTGGTAAGGACGTAACCACTCCACATCACCTGTAGAGGCTGCCGGCGTTCAAAGTCCAGCAGCCACACGTCAACAAACGTATCCCCTTTGCATGCGCCCAGGGAGTGTTCTGCACTTCCACCGTTAGGCTTGTGCACCACGAGTACAGCCATACCTTAGACAGTTGCTTCAAGCACCGTACCAGCCAACCACATTTTAACAATAACAGGGTCAACTTCAGGGCACAGGATGTCTGCTTTAATTAACTAAAACCCCACCCATATCATACATATTAATGATATGTAGGTTAGGCTTTTGCCTTTTATGGTAAACCCAGAGATAATACAAGTGTGCCAGCCCTTTTTGTAGGAGTTTACTTATTTCTTTTGTTTTCAATGTATATATAGTGTGTGAAAATGTAAAGCTGTTAGATTTGCCTGGTTTTGTGCAGATCTCCCTGCAGCTGCTTGTATCCGGAATAAACTTTTATGCATTCAAAGAAGTCTGGTGGTCAGCACAACGTTTGATTTCCACAACAGTTTTTGGCGTAGTCGGCAGGATCCCAACACCCAGGAAACCTGATCGAACCTTTCCTTGAGACTCTCTCCAGGACACACAAACCCAGCGCGCTATTAAGAGGTAAGACACCTTTTGAAATGTCCATTGTTTGTGTCTCCTGCGAGTGGTATTGTTCCCTTGGAGGGTAAGATATTCCTGGTGACAGGATCTTTTTACTTTGAATGTATAAACGTTGATATTAAGGTTGTATAAGGTGACCTAGGTCAGGGATATTGGAACATGTGTGAGTGCTGTGTGACTGAGACCCAGGTGGGTCGGGACTGGGTAATAATCAGACTGCAGCCGCCCCAAGACCCCTGCTAGCCTTTCGGGTGTTGACCAGGGTATCTTGATTGCAAGGGTGGTCTGAGGAAAACCCAGTTGCGTGTTAAATTGAGGGCTGAATGAAGTGGTACATATGAGACCCCTGAGGACGGTTGAAGGACGGTCAGGTTATATTTGATAGAATTGATGAAGTTTTAGAAATGCCCCTCCGAGAGGTTTTAGGAGAGGATGATTCAATTCAACATGTGCATGCTCCCTGGTCTCCCTCAGAGCTGATGGCACTAAAAAATAGTTTTCCCAGTGTTTCTGAGAACCCTAGTAAATTTATAGATCAGTTTAATTCCACTTGCATTGCATACAACCCCACTAAAAGTGATCTCTTACAAATAATGCAGATAGTAATGACGTCCACCGAAAGGACTAGGTTTATAGAAAGGTGGAATAAACAAAATGAAAGGAATTATTGGAATAATAATGAGATAAACAGAGATCAACCAGTGAGACAAGAATTTTATGAATTAATAGCTAGAGCAATTGAAGAAGAATTCCGTCCGAAAACAGACTGGACAAAAATACATTCAACCAGACAAAATAAAAATGAATCCCCTGCTGAATATGCAGATCGGTTAAAAGTAATTTTTAAACAATATAGTGGAATAAGAGGACAAAGGGAGGAGGATGATCCAATAAGAGTGGGAGGGCCAGCACTCTCTCAAGCATTTGTAAATGGTCTTATACCAGATGTAAGTAATGCTCTTAAACTTATAGCTATTGGATGGGAAACTAAACTTATTTCTGAATTAATTCCCATAGCAGAACATTGTTCTAGACAAAAAGAAGGGAAAAAGAGTAGTCAGATAGACAACTTAATGGCAGCACAAACTGTATTTTTCTCCACTAACAAAGCAGGAAATAGAACACGGTTCCAACAATCATATAATACACAAAGAGGACACAGAAATCAGACAGATGTTTGTTTTAAATGTGGGAGAAGTGGACATTATAAAAAGAGAGTGTCCACGTTTCAACAATGGTAACAGGAAACAGGGTCTAAGAAATGGTCTCTCACTGGAATACTCAGGGGAAAATGCGTATACATCCCATAACTCAAATATCCAGACATACAATCCAAATCATTACAATTCCCAATAGGACAGTGAGGAATCCATAGTTTGTGCCCCCATACTACCAACTGATTCACAAGGACCCTGGATAACTTGTAAGGTAAATGGTAGAACCACACAATTTTTGATAGATACTGGTGCTAGCAGATCATGTATTTCTGTTGCAGATTCTAAATATATTCAGAAAAGTAATGAAGCCCCTGTGGGAGTGAGAGGTGTAGGCAATAATATTATACCTCACCCAGCGTCAGAACCTCAGACCATTTCTCTAGGTCCTCTTACAGAACGGCATGCTTTTCTCCTAAGTCCTACTTGCCCTGTTAACCTACTAGGAAAAGACCTTTTGTGTAAATTAGGTTGTACATTGTACTGCACTCCACAAGGAGTCTTTCTGGAGGTCCCTGCACATAATTTGAACCTGGCAGAAAGAGTTTTAGATAAAGAGGAAGCAGGATTGAATAATCAAGTAGAAGCATATCTTTCTCAGGAATTTCAGAATATCTTGCAAACACTCCCTAACTCCTTATGGGCAGGAGAATCTACAGAACCAGGTTTAATTTTGTCAGCAGAACCAGTACAAATTATTTTGAAGCCTAATGCTATTCTGCCTCGAAAAGCACAATATCCTTTAAATAAAGAGGCAGAGGAAGGTATTGCCTCTGTGATAGACAGTTTGCTCAAACAGAGTATCATAATTCCTACCAGAAGTCCTTGTAATACTCCAATTTTACCAATTAAAAAGCATTCTGTAACAGGCCCGGTAAAATACAGATTCGTGCAAGATTTAAGAGCCATTAATTCAATTGTGGTACCTTGTTTTCCAGTGGTTCCAAATCCTATTACAATTCTTTCTTCATTGCCCCCAGAATCTACTCACTTCTCAGTGATAGATTTAAGTTCTGCATTTTTTAGTATTCCTTTACATAAAAACAGCCAGTATTTGTTTGCATTCACTTATAATGGACAACAATACACTTGGACTCGCATACCACAAGGATATACTGAAAGCCCTACTTTGTTTTCCCAAATTTTGAAAAAAGATCTTTCTGATTTAAAGTTAAATGGTGGATCAGTTTTAATTCAATACATAGATGATTTGCTAATAGCCTCTTCTTCAAAAGATGCTTGTTGCACTGATACTGTCACTGTTTTACAGGCCTTATATCAAAAAGGACATAAGGTTAACAAATCAAAGTTACTGTAACATATTTGGGGCATCAGTTTTCACATGGACAGCGGTCTTTAACATCTGATAGAATTCAGCCTATACTCGAAGCTAAAAGACCCACTACTGTCTCTGGAGTCCGTGCATTTCTTGGCATGGCTGGATACTGTCGACAATGGATAGTAGATTTTGCATTAATAGCTGCGCCTCTTGTAGCCCTCACGAGAAAGGGTGTCTCTGAACCCATTCCTTGGTCATCTGCTTATTTCAGTACTGCCCTTGATTCAGTGGCTCAAAGTTTCCCTAGTTGTCTACGAGCGGTAGCTGCCACAGCTTTTATGGTAGATCATGCTCAAACTATGTGTCTAGGCAGTACACTATATGTGTTTGTGCCTCATGCTGTGTCTACACTACTTCTAAAGGGAGCTACTCAAATTTCTAATGCCAGAATGACAAAATATGAAATTAAATGCCAAATATGTGCATGAATTGTTACAAGCCCTAATGCTTCCCAAAGAAGTAGCTATAATTAAATGTTCTGCCCATACAAAAGGCACAGACTATGTTTCCAAAGGTAATTCGTTTGCAGATACTACTGCAAAGCAAGCAGCCACCTTCACTGTTCCCACTATACAAGTGCTGCAAGCTCAAATTCAGGAGGATATTTGAAGTTCTTTGTATATTATGGTCTTGTAGCCAATTTCTCAAGATCTCAGGCGTATCAAAGGACCATGTTTTAAACTCATAAGTCAGGATAATTTTCACCGGAAAAGCCCATCTATACCGGATGCCATTTTGTCTTAAAATTTCAGTTGATTGCGCAAATTGCCGTCTTTTCATTCAAGTATAATATGATAGGTCCGGAAAAATCTTTATTTTGTTAAATTGTTCTTGCGGTGTTACTTCTCTATATGCTCTCAAGATTTTTTCTTTTATATTTAAATCTCTACAAAGAATAAGGACATCGCGGGGGATCTCTGAGGATAAGTTGGCTGCTTTTGCTGTCCTGTGGCATCGTTCCCATATAGGAGCGTGTTCTTCTTGCGTTATTCCAATACTTGCTAAGTATTCTTTGAGGTATTTTTCCAAATTCTCTTTAGGGGCCGATTCTGTGATCCCCCTTATTCTTAAATTCCGATTTCTTGAGTGATCTTCTAAGTCTGCCAATTTTTGCTCTAGTATTTGAAATTTTATGTTATTCTGTTTAATATTATCTTGGTGATTTAGGTCCATCATCATTAAGTTTTCAATTTTTTCTTCATTAGATTTTACGCGAGTAGCAACCGCTAGAAGATCGATTTTCAGATCTTGAATCTGTGTGTGAATTTCTTGCTTTATTAGAAAGACCATCAGCGTCTTTCTATTATCAACTTTGAATATATATATTGAGCCGTCACCTCCGGGCGTCAGGGGCTTTCCATCTCTCTGGGGGCCGCCATCAACCACAGCAAACCTCCATAGACAGCCACTCGGGCCTTCAGAGACGTGTCAGGCCTCCAGAGACGCTACCCTTAAAGCGGTATATGCCGCGGACGCGACCTCAACGGAGGTGAATCTTAGACTGCCGCCTCACCGCTCGTTCCTCTCAAGTGTCCGGCGTTTTGGCGCTGGCAATACCGGCAGGACCGAGGCATCCCGCTGAGGTAGGGATGGGTTTCATGCCCTGGGCTCCACTACGCCGCGCGCGTGCACGCTTCACGTGCTACGTCATCGCTCCACCCCCGATACAATTTGTATCTTGCAGTGCGCTTGTCGGTTTTTTTTTAAATTAACAAACATTCACACATTTAATTTACTAGGCGATATTATCCATGGTAGCACGGCACATATTTTTTTTTTCTTTTTACACTAAGTTTTGAATGATCAAATGACGGAAGAAACAGAAATATCTTAGGGATATTAACTTCACAAACAATGCGTCACTATTTAGGACACATGACACATATTAATTCACTCCATGAGATTTAAAACACTTCTATTCACTATATCAGATTTAATAAATCCTAATTAATAGGAACTACACAAATTCACATACTAATTATAGAACAAACTTTTTAGTGTTAGTTTATTATTAATAGAATTAAATTCACTTATAGTAATTATCCATAATCACAACGACGAAGAGAGATATCACTAATATCCAGATATCACTAATATCTAAGTATCACTTTACTTATTTTATTTTATTTATTTATTTATTTATTTTTTCTTCTTTCCCTCCCATTTTGGGAACCTGCTCTGGGCTTCACATTGCCATTGAATGATGGCAAAACTACTCCACAATAACAGTATGGGGATTGATTGTGGAAGCAGGCAGAGTTATCTGGTGATACCCTACCTGAATGTATATGTTTTTTTTGTTATGTATGTTAATGTTTATTTTTATGTCGATTATAAGTCTTCCTTATATATGCTAAACTCGATGTGTGATTTAGAGGATGATAGTTACAAATTTAAATGGGTCTGATTAAATTTGCCACAATAAATACCCAAGGTCTTAATTCTCCTCAAAAAAGGGCTTTATTATTCCATAAACTATGGAAAGACAGAATAAATGTCTGTTTTTTACAAGAGACTCACTGGCGAATAATCGATAAAATTAATGTATGTAACCAAAGATTTCCAGTATGTATACAAGCCTCACTGAAATTACAAAAAAAAAAAGAGGAGTGGCTATATTATTTTCTAAAGATCTAGAAGTAAAATTTAAATACGTAAAAACAGATCCAGATGGCCGGTTTATTATAATTATTGCTGAAATAAACAATAAGATCTTTAATAAAACAGGGCCCACTGATTTGGATGTGAGATTTTAATTGTGTTTTAGACCCTCAGTTAGATAAAATGACATGTAAAAGATTGACTACTGACCATAATATTCTCTCCCAAGCACGTCGATTTCAAGCATTATTAAAAAAGCACTCTCTCTACGATGTATGGAGAATTTTTCATACAACAGAGAGAGATTATACCTGTTTTTCAAAGACATATTTAGCATACTCAAGAATAGATTTAATTGTGGGAGACTGCAGTCTAGTAGCCAAAGTGAAAAATGTTAAAATACATGATATTACATGGTCAGATCACAATCTCATTACTATGGATATAGAACAAGGAGGAGAGAAATTGAGTAATGACTGGAGACTAAATCATAATTTGATAAAGAAATTGGTAGATATTAATCATATAAAAAGATTAACACAACTTTTCTTTGTAGAAAATGATGTGCAAGGAATGTCCGCATCAAACCTTTGGTGCACCTATAAAGCAGTGATAAGGGGGCATCTCATTAAATTAGGTGCAGAGACAAAAAGAAAAGCACAAGATAAACTTTCTGATTTGTATATCTCTTTATTTCAGTTAAATAAAATTAATAAACAGACTCCATCTAAAAGTAACACAGAGAAAATTGAGGTTTTAAGAATGAAGATAAACATTAAGCTTATTGAACAGACTAATAAAGCCCTATTGGCATTAAAGTCCAAAAGATATTATAAAGGAAATAAAGCTGATAAAATGCTAACAAATCAGTTAAAGAAAAAGAGAGAAAAGAAAAACATCTCTAAAATAATACATAATGGCAAGACCTATATGGCTCCAGATGAAATAGGTCAAGTATTTAATAATTCCTTTAGGACTCTATATAACTTACCAGACAATACAGCAGAGTCAGATTTACGGGACTATTTCTTAAATAGATCTTTCCCTAAACTTTCTAAAGAATCTTTAGTTAGTTTAAATAATAATATTGCTCTAGAGGAGATCCAGAATGAAATGAGAGGGCTAAAACAAAATAAATCCCCAGGGCCAGATGGCTTTGATGCTAGTTTTTATAATATCTTTATAGAGGAAATTTCGCCTTATTTAGTAAGAGTTTTTAATGAATGCATAGAAAAAGGAGCTCTTCCAGAAGAACTGCTTCGAGGTAATATAATTCCAATTTTAAAAACAAATAAGAACCCAGAAGAGCTAACTAGTTATAGGCCCATATCACTTCTCAATCTAGACGCTAAGATTTATGCTGGAGTGCTTGCGAAAAGATTGAGTGTAGTCCTCCCACAATTAATACATGTAGATCAAGTTGGTTTCATCAAGGGACGGTCAGCGGTTAGTCACGTGAGAACCTTAGCGGGTATCTTTGAAGAGAACCCGATAACAACCATACCCCAACTGACCCTGTCGTTAGATGCTGAGAAAGCCTTCGATAGGGTCAGCTGGAGGTTTATGGCCGAAACACTCAAGGCCTTTGGGTTCCATGGAAGAATTCATCAGGCAATTATGGCTTTGTATAATAAACCTATGGGCAAAGTAGTAGGCCCGGGTATTAAATCGTCATGGTTTCCCTTCACTAATGGCACACGCCAGGGTTGCCCTCTTTCTCCACTCCTTTATGTTCTATCCTTGGAGCCACTCGCAAGGGATATTAGAGCAGACCAAAGTATCAAGGGATGTGGAAAAGAGGGTACACAAAAAATAAAATTATATGCAGACGACATATTACTGACGGTTAAAGACCCAATAACATCACTTAATCATATCATGAATTGGATAGACCAGTACAGCTATGAATCTAATTACAAGCTAAACATTGATAAATCGATTGCCCTTGCTTATAACCTTGACAGTACTCAAAAGCAACAAATTGAATCATTAGGTTTTAAATGGGCCGAAGACTCCCTAACCTATTTAGGAATAAAAATTAATAAAACTCCAAAACTCTGGATGGAGATTAATCTCCTCCCTCTAATTAAAGACATGAACGTTTCCTTTAAAAATTGGCGAGGACTTTTCATTTTTTGGGGGCAGACTAAATGTAACTAACTCATATATTTTGCCTAAATTCTTATATATATTTAGGATGATCCCGCATATGGTTCCTGCAAGCTGGTTAGATTTAATTCAGCAACATATTAACAAGTTCATATGGGGATCAAAAAAACCTAGATTAAAAATGCAAATAATTGCAAAAAAGAAGAATAATGGTGTCTTAGGACTCCCCCTTGTGAGAGAATACGCTCTAGCGGCCTTGTTTTCACATGCTATGCAGACACAAAATAATAAAGCACCACAGGAATCATGGTATAGAGAAGAATTCCCAAAGAAATATCCTCATAAAGAATTACAGTCCTTATTCTGGATCTCCTCTATGAAAGCTACTGAATATACTGAATCAGGAACTAGCTTAGCTCTTCAACATCTCGTAAGAAATTGGCATTGGGTTAAAGCCAAACTTGGACTTGCAAACTTGATAATAACTAGTCTCCCACTATCTATAATAGAACACACGAATGAAAACTTAAAGCTATCCAGTTGGAAACAAAAGGGTATAATATTAATAAGAGATCTTATGCAGGGAGATACACTTAAGACCTTTAATCAACTTCAACAAGAATTTAATCTCCCAATAGAGGATTGCTTTAGGTATTTAAGGGTTAAGAGTTATCTATTAGACTCCTTACCTCAAAACATGAATTTAACATTATATAACTTGTTTAAACAAGTAGTAGAAGGAGAGGATAGCAGGAAACAATTGACAAAAGCCCTAAACCTGATTAGGTTATGTTAAAAATAATGTATTCCTCCAGCACAAGCAAAATGGGAGAGAGATTTAGATATTAAAATTAAAATTGAAGATTGGAACAAAGCGTTAAATACCACGTATAAAAATATACATTGTTTAAATTTAAACGAGTTACAATTTAAAATTATGAATAGGTGGTATCTGGTTCCTTCTGCCTTAGCAAAAATGTTCCCTAACAATCTCCCAAATTGCTGGCGCTGTGGTGCAGATAGGGGAGATATGTTTCATATTTGGTGGAATTGTAACCCAATTCGAAAACCTTGGCAACAGACTTCATATAAATTAGCCCATGCTTTTGGGAAACAATGGAAATTAACGCCCGAAAGAGCATTACTCCATTTAAATCTGCCAAATAACGGGAAAAAAAATACAATATTCCTTCTTCATTTATTAACGGCAATCAAAATAGAGATTGCTAGAAATTGGAGATCTTCGGCCCCAATTTTGTGGACTAAAATAAAATCTCAGTTATTATATCAATGCCGTATGGAAAAAGGAATATTAGTTCAATCTCTTTGGAATCCTGAAAGGTATAAGCTATGGGAGGAATGGATAGATTCAGTGACCGATGGCAAACTAGACCCTGAAAATGAAAATAACCTATTTAGATAACTTCCTAAAAATCACATTTTTTTTGGAGTTCTCCTATTAAATTTAGTAAAGACAAATAGAATCAATTGTAAGTCTTGTATGTTTATGTGATGTAATATTTTTGTTGTTCGTTTATATGCAGAAGTGATAAATGTCTATTTTTCATATGTATAATATTTTCGATATTAAGATGCTAAGACGATTAGATTTTAAATTGTTATTTATTATTCTGCATTTTATGTTTAATAAAATAAAAAAATAAAAAATAAAATAAAAAATAAAAACAAATTCAGGAGGATATTGTACCTCCTATAGACCTTCTTTCGTTCTATAAAGCTGCCCCACCAGAGGAACATACCTCTTGGTCTAATGAGGGATGCACCTCAGATTCCTCAGGCATGTGGTATGGCCCTAATGCCTTACCAGTTCTTCCTTCTGCATTGTTACCTTATTTTGTTCGCATGTATCATGGTGTGGCACATGTGAACAAAGGGGGGATAATTGACTTGATTACCAAACAATGGTATGCTCCAGGTGTAAGTACTATAGCACAACACTACTGCTCCACCTGTTTAATATGTCAGCAATTCAATGTAGGAAAGAAAGTGAAACAGACAAGGACAGGTCATCACCCACCACCATGGGGACCATTTGTTAATTTACAAATGGATTTTATAGAATTACCTAAATGTTTGCAATACAGATATGTATTGGTAATTCTTTGTACCTTCTCCGGCTGGATTGAAGGATACCCCTGTGCGCATGCAGATGCTCGCACAGTAGCAAAAAAATTACTACAGGAATTTTTTCCTCGATATGGTTTACCTCATTCTAATAATAGTGATAGAGGTACTCACTTTACAGGACAGATTGTCCAGGAAGTTACGAAAGCATTGGGTATAACATATCACCTACATTGTTCCCATCACCCACAATCAGGAGGTGCTGTGGAAAGAGCCAATGGAATTCTTAAAACCAAGCTTGGAAAAATTATAGCTCAAACAGGATTAAAATGGCCAGATGCTCTTCCTCTAGCTCTGATGTCTGTGAGAGCAACTCCAGCTAGGAAACACAAGCTTTCACCTTATGAAATTATAATGGGGAGACCAATGAGCATGGGGATAAACAAAGAACTCTTAATTAAAGACCAGGTTTTAGCAGATGAAACTGTACAAAAATATTGCATGTCACTAATGAAAACATTGCAGTCTCATCACTCACAGGTCAAAGCTGTACAGCCAACACCATCTGAAGAAAAACTGCACCATATTGAACCTGGAGACTGGGTCCTGGTTAAAAGTTTTCAAAGAAAGAACGCTCTCCAACCAGGGTGGAAAGGACCCTACCAAGTTTTACTTACCACACAGACTGCAGTTAAAATTTCCGAAATTGTTTCCTGGATCCATATCTCCCATTGCAAGCTTGCTTCCCCTCCAAAAGATTTAAAAGACTGATAGTTTCTTATTAATTTTATATATCAAATACGTATAGCTTAATTTTTGTTTATTCTGTGTTATGTTGTTTATTTAGATTTAGATAATATAGTATAATAGTATAATTAATAAGTACTAAAAAAAAACCAAAAACATTCTAATTATACAAATGTTTTCTCTTTTTGTATTTCTATCTTTTATTATTCTATTGCAATGTTATAAACAGAACTCTTATATAGCTCTTACTAACAGTTATGTTGAGAATGTACAAGATTCTCCATGTTATGTTTGTATTCACATGCCTCATAGACACAGGTGTTCCTTTTATACCATACCCATTCAATAGTACTGAGTATTGTATTAATGAAATGGTACAATTTAGAAATAAGACTCAAGTTCAACTCCCAGGTCCCCCTAAAACTCTTTATCCTCCCTTTCTAATAGGTCTTGGATGTCATAAAACTAAACTGAGTGCATGGACAGGATATGTTCAGCCCTATAATTCTTCAAAGATACTTGAAGCAAATGCACCAAGAATAACAGTAGTTCAGACCATTGGGGGTTTATGTTTAGAACGAACAAATGTTGAGGGGGGTATTTTTGTAGGAACTAGTAAGTGTCATAAGACTCTTACATGCAATTGTTCAAGTCCCCCTGTTATGCAGGAATCAGGTGTCATTGTACATCTAGTTAACATTACATGGGAAGAAGATGTTTGGGTATGGGTAAGTTGTAATAAAGCACATATTTATGTGACATTAAATGGGTCTTATTGGGTATGTGGGAATTATGCGTATCCTAGATTACCTGAGAATTGGCAAGGATCATGTTATTTGGCCTACATACTCCCTGCAATAAGACATACTAAAGAAAGACCAACAGTTACATTTGGGCTTCATAGATCTAAAAGGCACCATAAAAATGGACCGACCTTCTCAGAGATTATGGGTAGTTGGGACAATTTTATAAATATAATAATTCCTTCGACTGGTGTCTATGATAACTGGGGAAGAATTAGAGCTTTAACGATCATGTTAGAAACTGTGGCCAATCAAACAGAAAGCGCTCTCACAAGCATTACAGCAGAAATGCAAGCCCTACGATTAGTTGCCTTACAGAATCGTATGGCTCTTGATTTTATTTTAGCAATTAAAGGGGGCGTGTGCTCATTAGTGGGCTCCGAATGTTGCACTTATGTTCCAGACGTCTCTAAAAATGTTACTCTAGCGGTTAGCGAGATTAGGAAAGAAGTACTCGAAATGCAAAGTTCCCTTAAAATTTCTTCTGGGGATTGGGGAATAAGTAGTTGGTTTGGGGCGTTAGGATCAAAAATTTTGTATGGTTTGATCATAGGGGCTCTGTTCCTCACAACCATATTTGCCTCCATAACAGTGTTGAAACTTTTACTCCTTAAGTGTTGGAATTCTGCTACCTCGTCTATTGCCCATTATCCTGTTCTAATTGATAAGACCGTTCATGAATGTCCCCCTAGTGCTAATGGAGATTCTAATATCAATACCAAGAATACTCAAGAAATTACAAACCAAGAATTTACACGTTTATTATCTGTGTATGACGCTGACCAAGATTTGGCTGCCCACAAATGTATTAAACACAATGGGTGAATGCCTAAGAGTCATGCTTCATGGAATCTTTAAAGCATGAAAGGGGGTGTGGAGAGTGGAGAGTGGGTAGGAAGAGGTTAACTGTTTCTGCTATTTGGTGATAAGAGTCTGATACACTGGGAGGTAGTATTGTTCTGTTGAGGAACAGGATATGTATGGTAGAGGGCATAGGTTAAATTACACAGCTGGTGAGAAACTGGACCATAAGTGTAGGCTCAGGATCAACTTAAGGGCACAGGATGTCTGCTTTAATTAACTAAAACCCCACCCATATCATACATATTAATGATATGTAGGTTAGGCTTTTGCCTTTTATAGTAAACCCAGAAATAATACAAGTGTGCCAGCCCTTTTGTAGGAGTTTACTTATTTCTTTTGTTTTCAATGTATATATAGTGTGTGAAAATGTAAAGCTGTTAGATTTGCCTACTTTTGTGCAGATCTCCCTGCAGCTGCTTGTATCCGGAATAAACTTTTATGCATTCAAAGAAGTCTGGTGGTCAGCACAATGTTTGATTTCCACAACAGAACCGTTGGACTGCCTTGACTGAAGTTGGTACAGGCCATTGTAGTATGGTTGAGATTTTCCTGGGGTCCATCTCTATCCTCCCCGGTGTGATGATGTAGCCCAGAAATTCCACTTTTGTAGTTTCGAATACACACTTCTCCAACTTTGCATATAGTCAATGTTGTTGGAGACGTGTTAGCACTTGAATCACGTGTTGTCTGTGTTCCGCCAAGGTGGGTGAGTAGATCAGTATATCGTCTAAATAGATGACCACGAACCTGTCGAGCATGTCCCTGAACACATCATTCAAAAAATGTTGAAAAGTAGCAGGTGCATTGCATAACCCGAATGGCATTACCCGATACTCAAAGTGGCCATATCGAGTCCGGAACGCTGTCTTCCAATCATCCCCTTTGCGGATACGTACGAGATTATCTGGTACTGGCTGGGGATGTTGAAGGCCTGATAAAGCCCTTGTTTAAGCTAGTCCTTGAGCACCACCAGTTGTTCAGGTTCTGATAGCGGAAAAATGCGACCGAACGGTATGGCCGCTCCGGGTTGCAAGTCTATAGGGCAGTCACAGGGGCGATGTTGTGGTAAGTGCTCGGCCTCTTTTTTATCGAACACCTTGCGGAAAACCATGTAGGGAGCGGGGAGTTGAAGACTTGAGCTTTCTCCCGGGGTGACTCCATTGGTGAGAGGCAAAACAGAGTTAGATAGACACTGATGGCGACAATAGCAAGATGTAAACGAGATAGTACCGGTGGCCCATCGTATGAGAGGATCATGGAGACGGAGCCACGGTAAACCCAGGATCAGAGGAAACAAAAGGTGATTTGACTAAGTTAAACTTTATTGTTTCACAGTGTTTGACACCAGATATCAACGATATAGGCACAGTCTCTTTGATGACAGGTCCCGATTGAATGTTGCTCCCGTCCACGAGTTGAATCGTCAGTGGATGGTGCTTGACTTGCGTGGGTATGCAGAGGGAGTCTGCCAAAGACAGGTCAATAAAGCATTCGCTGGCACCTGAGTCGATGATAGCGGTTAAAGCAATCTTCTTATCTCCCCACTACAGGGAAACAGGGAGAGATAGGTGAGGAGCGTTATTTCCCAAAATCGTTGATGCCAAGTAAGTAGGTGGCTTACCTCGGGAGGATAGTTCAGGACAGTTGTGCACGATATGGCCCGCACCACCACAGTAGAGACACAAATTGGCTTGGCGTCTTCTATTCTTCTCAGCGGTGGAGAGAGGTCCTCGAGTCATCCCGATTTGCATGGGTTCCTCGGCTGGAAGTCGTGGTGGTTTGTCAGGAGTGCGAGTAGGCACTGGGGAGCGCAGGAAACGTGTGGAAGGAGCGGCACGTTCCAGTCGTCGTTCCCGAAGACGTCGGTCCATTTGGGTGACAAGGAAGATAACGTCTTCCAGGGTGCCGGGAATCCCTACCCGAGCCATCTCATCCTTGAGTGTGTCAGACATGCCAAGGCGGAATTGATGCAATAAAGCAGGTTCATTCCATGTAGTTTCAACTGCAACCCGCCAGAATTCTGCAGTATAGTCCTCAACGGGCCGACGTCCTTGCTTCAGGGCACGCAAAGTGGTTTCTGCTGAAGCCATTCTATGGGATCGTCGTAAAAAGCGTCCATAGCCCGACGAAAGGCTTGCCATGTGGCTAGAGCCGGGTGGTTTACATGTAGAAGGTGGTGTGCCCATGTCATAGGGCCACCTGTCAACAAGGAGATAGCCGTACGGACTTGTACAAAATCAGTGGCGTATGTTCTTGGTTTGAGCGCGAAGAGGAGTTCACAGGCCGTGATAAAGGATTGATACCGTGTGCAGTCTCCATCAAATCGTTCGGGTAGCTTGACATGTGGCTCTGGTGCAGCGGCCGCCCCCTCTTCAGGGAGACCCTGATAAGGAATCAGGGGAGGTGGTGGAACCCCCATAGGAGGGCCCGCTTGCAGCGCTTGGACTTGAGTCTGAAGCTGGTGTTGCTGATCCTGTACACCCTGAACAGTCTGTGTCAGCTTAACAAGTTGCTGGGTCAATGCTTGAATGGCTTTGGCCACTCCTGCAGGCTCCATGGCTTAGTTATTCTGTCGGAATGCTTGCTGGAAACACAGGGAGCATAAAGCAGGGTAGCACCAGATGGAAGGAATAAGCCAAAGACAATGTCCGAGAGATAAATCCGGGTCAGGGCAGGCAGCGAAGGAGCAATAACGAGAAACAAGCCGAAGTCAAATACCGGGAGGTCAAACACAAAAAGGCAGGATAAATGGGGAATGGCACAGAGTAGAACAAGAGGCACTAGAAGCTCAATAATTAAGCTCAGACTGGAGGGTGAGCTGGGTTTTTATATCCTACAGGTCAGGTTCCTCCCACTGACTCACAGGTGTTATCACCTACACCTGTGAGCATATGTAATTCCCACTATGGGGTTAATTAAGGGTTAATTTTGTCTGCCCTGCACTACCGTGCGGCGGAGAGCAGATGGCGCATGAGGCCGGACAATTGCCGTGCGCGGCCGCAACGGCGTGGGGGCGCGCCTAGCGGGAACTGCCGTGATGGCCGAATGATCCGCCGCGTGGTTGGCGGCACGGGAGACACCGGAGGACAGGGACGCAGTCCGCCCCGCAACGGAGCACGGCGTCCAGCTGAAGACCCCGGTAAGGGGTATGATGAGGGGCTGGGGGCCTGACACCTACAAGCACGTCAATGAATACAGCTCTAAATATATTGTCTGACTAAACCCAGCGCCCTCCCCTTCTTCCTGTCACTGAATATTCAGAATGGGGGGCAAAAGTTCACACGGAGGCCAAGAAGTCATACAGGATGACTGCAAGTAACAACCGTTGAACCCTTTGCTGGGTCATGGGGTGCTCCTCTTTCCTCACCCGGTCATGGTGCCCCTTCACCGACTTACTGCTCTGGGGCTGGCCTTGACCTCTGCCCCATTCCCCAATAATACAATAGAGACCATATGTAATTGAAAACACTTTATTTTATTTGACTTTTAATAAATTTGGTCACGGTCAATAATTAAGTATTCTCCCCAACCGTGACACCCATTATAGCATACCTATTTATAAGACCAGAGCTTGTGAACAGAAGGAAGTTTGGAAACCACGTGTCAACCGGCGTAAAGTAAATAAAATAAAATTGAAACGATAAATACTTCCCTTTTAGAGCGATCTTATATAGCTCAAAAAGAACAAAAGAAAAAGAAAAGAAAAATATAGTGTAGTATATTCTGATTTTTGTGAAATCCCAGGGTTATACTCCAAAGGTTACACTCACAATAAAAATGACCTTTAAGGCTTCCAGAATCAACTCCTTGGTATGTGTGTGTCAATCCGTTTGTGTCATGGAACATGCAAAACAGAAATGTACCATAGAATTATATCTTTCTATAATACTGTACACGCAAGGGTGGAATGCACTCACATTTAGGTAGATAATTCCCGCTTATCTGTTGTGTATCATGGAGTTGTGTTGGTAACTCTGGAACTGGATCTTCTTGAACTGCAAGGTCTTTAGGTCCTGGTGAGGTGAGTCCTCTGGGTTCCACTGGCCTTATCAACAAAATCTCTTAAAAGTGCAAGTGCAAATAATACTTGAGGTCTGGTGGTATTTAAGTGTGCATTATGTGTATTTCATAATTTGATGAAAAGCAAATGTGTCAAACATGATCAGAAAAATAAATACCAAAGTGAATAATTTATTTTGGGACTATGCCCTTAAATTCTAAAAAATATAGTTATAATTCACCAATATGAACGATCAATAAATATACCAAAAAATGGGTGGATATTTAAAAGATCTAAAAAACAAATAGATGAATAAAAATAGATAAAAACGGATAAAAAAAGTCCAATGTCCTGTATTTAAAAAGTCCTCTACGCGTTTCGCCAATATCTCGTGGCTTCCTCAGGAGGTTTGTGTGTTTGTCCGTGGAGTCCTTCCTTAAATACTTCCTCAGGAGGTTTGTGTGTTTGTCCGTGGAGTCCTTCCTTAAATACTTCCTCAGGAGGTTTGTGTGTTTGTCCGTGGAGTCCTTCCTTAAATACTTCCCCGGAACAGTGGTTCCGTGCGTCTGTTTGGAACCCGGAACCCGGGTTTGGAACCCGGAGTTCTATGGTATCGTGTCAAACCGCACGTCATTGTTCTATATGTTCTTCTATATCCGATGCGGATGGGATTCCCGTTCTCCTCCTCGGTACTTCGTGGGATCAGTTCATCCTCTCCGGTCACTTTTCGTCCATCCCGGCGGATTTTGTGTCCGGAGGATAACAGGATAGTGAATAAAACGAAATAAAATTAGTATTCAGTAGATGTGTTATTTGTGTGTTTTTCAGAGATCAATCCAAAATCGGGCTGATAATCACTGTAACAAGGGCATCCTAGGGGGGGAAGGGGGGGGAATCGGGCATGAGTGAAGATAGCGTATACAATCAGGTAATGTATATAAACAAGGCCGTGTACTAGGCAGGTATATAACTATGCATACAATAAATATGTTGTGTATATTGCATTTGGGCCAGCGATGTGGACATAAAAGGGAAGAGGTGGGAAGGAGAAAAAAGGGGGGGGACACACAAAATCAAGTATAAAATAGATAAGGAATAACTCCGTAGATGCCATAAAATAAAATAAAAATAAAAACAGGCCCCATGTGTAAACATGCATAAAACGGGGTGGTAGATATGCGGTTACAAATGTGGATATGTGTATATGATATAAAATATGCTGTTAAATGAAAGACAAAATGTCAATTTCTAGATTTAAACTCCCCTTTTTGAATGTTTTTAATTTGAAAATCCATTCTGTCTCTCTTTTAGACAGATATTCAACATGATTACCCCCTCTCCAATATGGCGAAACCCAATCTATGCCAATAATTTTAAATGTTTCTAGAGAAAATTTCGGGCATGAATTACAGTGTTTTGGCACACTGTGCTTGACATTTTTGTTCCTTATATTCCCCAGGTGTTCTAAAATGCGTTCTTTAAGGGGTCTAATGGTCCTTCCGACATATTGCAGACCACAGTTGCATTCTAAAAGATATACAACGTTTTTTGAGTTGCAATTAATGAAGTGTTTTATCACATATTTAGTACCCGTATTATGACCTATAAAACTATTAGTCTTCTTCGGAAGATGTGTACACATCTTACAGTGCCCGCAAGAAAAAAAACCAGTGGGTTTAGACCCTAAAAAGTTATCCGTGTTGTGTGGTATGTTTATTTTCGGTAGTACACTTGGAGCTAAGATTGTTTTTAGGGTATCCGCTTTCTTATAGATGACCTGTGGTTTGTCCGGTATTACTTGTCCTAAAACACTGTCACCCTTCAAAATGTGCCAATGCTTTCCTATTATTCTTTTTATTTGGTGTGCCTGTGAGTTGTACCTCGTGAAAAAAGAAAAACCGAAATCCTTCTTTTCTAAGACGTCTTTATTCTTTTTCCCCTCTAATAGCTCATTTCTGTCCATTTGTGTAACCTGCTGAAGGCTGCTCTGTAACCTCTCAGTAGGATAATTTTTCTCCAGAAATCTATGTGTGATCTCATTAGCTTTTTGAAGGAAGTCTTCCTGTTTAGAACAATTACGCTTAATCCTCATGAATTGACCCTTGGGTATATTGTTTAACCATAATGGATGATGGCAACTGGTGTATTCTATGTAACCATTTCTATCGGTAGGTTTCATGAAGTTTCTGGAGCAAATGACATTATTCAAATTATTCAAAAACAACCAGGGGACAAAGAGGAGGAAGAAAGAAGATAAACCATTCTAAAGAGCTAACACCAGAAGAGGGAGGGATTATTAACATCTCCACTGCAGAACTCACACAAGACGAGATCAGATTATTGAAAAAAGGACTTAAATTTGCACCTACAAAAGGCCCGAATCATTTTGATCTTTTTATGGATGCCCAAAGATACCTAAGGAAACTAATGATAAAAAGATTTTTCAATAAAAACGACAACTCTAAACAAGGAAACGTACAGAGGGAAGACCCCACCAACCTAGAAACCTTTTCGCATACACCACTTCGACCTAAATCGAAATCCGCAGAGTGAGAAAAGTGAGCATTTAGAGGTATTCACAGGTCTAGTTCTAAGAGATCTGGAGAACTTCAAAGATAACAAAAAATCCTCAAATTTAAATCAAAGGGAGAGACTAGCACTAAAAATTTAAAAAAACAAACATGAGTTAGTAGTCAAACAAGCAGATAAAGGGGGAGCAACGGTCATAATGAATCACACATATTATATTCAAGAAGCAAATAGAATTTTAGGAGATAAGAACACTTACAAAAAGCTAAAAGGGGACCCAACGAAAGAGTTTAGTACACAATTGCACAAAATACTTAATAAAGGTCTTATAGAAGGTGTTCTATCGAAACAAGAGTTCGAGTATTTAAAGAAGGAACACCCCAAAATAGCAGTCTTTTACTTCCTTCCCAAAGTACATAAAAATTTAAAAGAACCCCCAGGAAGACCCATTATCAGTGGACTCGACTCTCTCACCTGTAACACTTCAGAATATGTTGATCACTTTTTACAGAAATATGTAGCTCAAACTCCGGCCTTCCTGAAAGACACCCCACATTTATTGAATATACTAAAGGACATTAAGTGGACCCAGGGTTGGATATGGGCAACACTGGATGTAACTTCTTTATATACAGTAATAGAACATCAACAGGGCATACAAGCGATCAATAATGTTTTATCCCGTGACCAAGAAATGCACCCGACTCAAAAAGATTTTATTTTAGAATGTATTAATTTTATATTAAAATTTAACTACTTTTGGTTCGAAAATGATTTTTACCTCCAACTATGTGGCACAGCCATGGGCACCAGGTTTGCACCTAGCTACGCCAACTTGTTTGTAGCTGAGTGGAAGAACCAGCTTATCTGGAACAACAACCCCCACGGTGCAAACCTGGTGCTATGGAAAAGGTTCATAGATGACATTTTGATCATATGGGGAGGTACTCTAGAACAGTTAAATACTTTAATAACATACACGAATAACAATAATTACAATCTCCAATTTACTTCTAATATACAACAGACACACATACAATTTCTTGACGTAGAATTATACACCGAGAATAATGTCATTTGCTCCAGAAACTTCCGATAGAAATGGTTACATAGAATACACCAGTTGCCATCATCCATTATGGTTAAACAATATACCCAAGGGTCAATTCATGAGGATTAAGCGTAATTGTTCTAAACAGGAAGACTTCCTTCAAAAAGCTAATGAGATCACACATAGATTTCTGGAGAAAAATTATCCTACTGAGAGGTTACAGAGCAGCCTTCAGCAGGTTACACAAATGGACAGAAATGAGCTATTAGAGGGGAAAAAGAATAAAGACGTCTTAGAAAAGAAGGATTTCGGTTTTTCTTTTTTCACGAGGTACAACTCACAGGCACACCAAATAAAAAGAATAATAGGAAAGCATTGGCACATTTTGAAGGGTGACAGTGTTTTAGGACAAGTAATACCGGACAAACCACAGGTCATCTATAAGAAAGCGGATACCCTAAAAACAATCTTAGCTCCAAGTGTGCTACCGAAAATAAACATACCACACAACACGGATAACTTTTTAGGGTCTAAACCCACTGGTTTTTTTTCTTGCGGGCACTGTAAGATGTGTACACATCTTCCGAAGAAGACTAATAGTTTTATAGGTCATAATACGGGTACTAAATATGTGATAAAACACTTCATTAATTGCAACTCAAAAAACGTTGTATATCTTTTAGAATGCAACTGTGGTCTGCAATATGTCGGAAGGACCATTAGACCCCTTAAAGAACGCATTTTAGAACACCTGGGGAATATAAGGAACAAAAATGTCAAGCACAGTGTGCCAAAACACTGTAATTCATGCCCGAAATTTTCTCTAGAAACATTTAAAATTATTGGCATAGATTGGGTTTCGCCATATTGGAGAGGGGGTAATCATGTTGAATATCTGTCTAAAAGAGAGACAGAATGGATTTTCAAATTAAAAACATTCAAAAAGGGGAGTTTAAATCTAGAAATTGACATTTTGTCTTTCATTTAACAGCATATTTTATATCATATACACATATCCACATTTGTAACCGCATATCTACCACCCCGTTTTATGCATGTTTACACATGGGGCCTGTTTTTATTTTTATTTTATTTTATGGCATCTACGGAGTTATTCCTTATCTATTTTATACTTGATTTTGTGTGTCCCCCCCCTTTTTTCTCCTTCCCACCTCTTCCCTTTTATGTCCACATCGCTGGCCCAAATGCAATATACACAACATATTTATTGTATGCATAGTTATATACCTGCCTAGTACACGGCCTTGTTTATATACATTACCTGATTGTATACGCTATCTTCACTCATGCCCGATTCCCCCCCCTTCCCCCCCTAGGATGCCCTTGTTACAGTGATTATCAGCCCGATTTTGGATTGATCTCTGAAAAACACACAAATAACACATCTACTGAATACTAATTTTATTTCGTTTTATTCACTATCCTGTTATCCTCCGGACACAAAATCCGCCGGGATGGACGAAAAGTGACCGGAGAGGATGAACTGATCCCACGAAGTACCGAGGAGGAGAACGGGAATCCCATCCGCATCGGATATAGAAGAACATATAGAACAATGACGTGCGGTTTCACACGATACCATAGAATTCTGGGTTCCAAACCCGGGTTCCAAACCCGGGTTCCGGGTTCCAAACAGACGCACGGAACCACTATTCCGCGAGCGTGCTGTCCGGGGAAGTATTTAAGGAAGGACTCCACGGACAAACACACAAACCTCCTGAGGAAGCCACGAGTATTGGCGAAACGCGTAGAGGACTTTTTAAATACAGGACATTGGACTTTTTTTTATCCGTTTTTATCTATTTTTATTCATCTATTTGTTTTTTAGATCTTTTAAATATCCACCCATTTTTTTGGTATATGTATTGATCGTTCATATTGATGAATTATAACTATATTTTTTAGAATTTAAGGGCATAGTCCCAAAATAAATTATTCACTTTGGTATTTATTTTTCTGATCATGTTTGACACATTTGCTTTTCATCAAATTATGAAATACACATAATGCACACTTAAATACCACCAGACCTCAAGTATTATTTGCACTTGCACTTTTAAGAGATTTTGTTGATAAGGCCAGTGGAACCCAGAGGACTCACCTCACCAGGACCTAAAGACCTTGCAGTTCAAGAAGATCCAGTTCCAGAGTTACCAACACAACTCCATGATACACAACAGATAAGCGGGAATTATCTACCTAAATGTGAGTGCATTCCACCCTTGCGTGTACAGTATTATAGAAAGATATAATTCTATGGTACATTTCTGTTTTGCATGTTCCATGACACAAACGGATTGACACACACATACCAAGGAGTTGATTCTGGAAGCCTTAAAGGTCATTTTTATTGTGAGTGTAACCTTTGGAGTATAACCCTGGGATTTCACAAAAATCAGAATATACTACACTATATTTTTCTTTTCTTTTTCTTTTGTTCTTTTTGAGCTATATAAGATCGCGAATTACAAGCGCCCCTTGACAGAAGTCTTGTTTGTTCTAAGACCAGAGCTTGCCTGAGAGATCCATTCATTTTTCGCTGTGGCTGCTTTGGCAACACTGCTGTGCTGCATCTGAGCGTTACAAAGAGAGATTGTTCTGTTCTGTGTGAGACTGGTAAGCCTGCCATTTCTCACAGTGTACTTCATCCTCACTTCAGTTCTACTGAATTAATATATTTAATAATAATAATTTGATTCATTTAATAATTTTTTTATTTAATTTGTCATCAACTGTATAGTGCTGTTGAGTTGACAGTGCACCCAGTGCCTCAGTGGCACTGGGGTGCCCTTGCCCTGGGCTGGCACTAGTGCCTACTGCCTGTCCTGCTTAAATAAATTAAATAGAATTTATAAATAATAATTTAATAGAATCTATAATTTAAATGTGCATTATAATTATATATATATATATTTGTCAGTCATATATATATACTATAGTATACTAGTGTAGAGTGTACTGTAAACATTCATCTACTAGTGTCTAATTTAAAATCAGTAATATTAATTAATATAATTAATAATTGAATTCATTATAAAATTATATATGTATTTGTCAGTTATAGTTAGTAATAGTATACTAGTGTAGAGTGTACTGTAGACATTCAAGACATCTACTAGTGTCTAATCTAAAATCAGTAATATCAATAATTCTTATCTTAATAGTTAATTAAATTAGCTATAAATAAAAGTAATAATATTAATTAATTACTACTAGCGTATAGTTCAGCTAATCTTATTAGTACTGGTGCTGCAGCTCTATAGTTTGTGCTTTGTTTTAGCAACAGCAAGAGACCAAGTCAATTTTTCTTAATTAATAATCTTTCATTTTATTTCATTTGTTTTGCTCACCTCAGTCCATCAGTGAAGTGAACTTGTTGGGCTAGTGAGTGCAGCCGCATAAGTGCTGTGTTTTTTTTTGATCAGCAAGCAGTGACGTTAACTGTTTTGCAAAGATTTTCTCATTTATTTTACATTTTATTTCAATTTTATTAAAAGTACCCTTAGTGTTTTGCTCACCTCAGTCCATCAGTGAAGTGAACTTGTTGGGCTAGTGAGTGCAGCCGCATAAGTGCTGTGTGTTTCAGCAAGCAGTGAAGCTAACTGTTTTGCTGTGACATTTTATTTCTAATTTCTTTTCAAGAAAAATTGACTGTGTGACGGCAACAACTGTACTAAGCAGAGCTTCAAGCTACTAGCTGTAGTACTAAAATAATTCTAATCTTCTTTAATCTTAATCTATAATATATTATAAATAATAATATTCTAATTCATAATCTATAATATAAGTAATTCTAATTCTAAATTCTAATTCATAATCTATATTCTTCTATCTATGATACATAATATATAAGTAAATTAGTTCTAATCTATTAATATTATATAACTTAATATTAATTAATAAATCATATACTGAATCTGATTTAACCTCACTTTAGCTTAGTGGGTTTGAGAGCGTCTGCCTAGAGGTAGACTTATAGTAAGGAAATATAGCTTTAGGCTAGCATAGTAGTAGGCTAAGCTCTTAGGCCCGTGTAAATTCAAATTAAAAATAAAATACTGCTAGTTATATAAATAGTTAATCTTGAGTTAATAATTTAAATAACTTTAGCACTTTGGCAGATTGCACACAACAGCACAGTGCAGTAGTGCATAGTTTTACTTTTTAAGCAGTAGCACTGAAGAGAACTTCCTCTAATTTTTTTGTCTTTAATTTGTTTTTCCTTTTTTTTATTTTTATTTTTTTATAGTTTTTTAAACACTACACTACACTACACACACAACACAAAATTTGAAATGGATCCTCCTTTTGGGACTAAGGAGGGACAAGCTCCATCTACCACCACCACCACCAGCACCACCACCAGCGCCAGTTCTAAGATGCAGCCTTTGCGTCAGTCTAGTCGGCCAAGTAGGCCAAGCTCTCGCTTATCATTTGGGGAAGCATTGTTTGAAGGATTATCAAGTAAAGGAAAGGCACCAAAAGCAGGCAGTAGTAGTGCGGCTAGGCCTACAAGCTCTATGGTTTTTTACGGAAAGCCTAAAGCACCAGAAGCACGTTCAAAGTTAAAGGGTAGCACAAGTAGTACTAGCCCAGTGACTAAAAAGAAGTGCCTTTTGCCCCAAGCATCATCTTCCCCATCCACAAGCAGCATGCACGGTACCAAGCAGAGCCAAATTAGCAGCAAGACTCAGAGGGGTCCCAAACCAAAGCGATCTCATTCCTTCGTAGGGGAAACCACCACCACCACCCCCACCTCTACCGCCTCTACCACCACTAGTGCTGCGCCTACTGTTCCCACCGGTACCGCCACGCCATGTCCTCCTAGCCACCAAGTCCTTACAATATTTTTGTAAAGACAGTTAGAGAGATGGCTACACATAGTACTGGAAATCCAGCTAGCGAGGTACCAGAGGAGCCTGAGACTGAGAGGCCAAGTGCAGAGTCTGTTCTTCCTGCTCGCACTACTACTATTACTACTACTACTAGTCACGATATCAGTCTTAGCTCCAGCCTAGCAGGAATTCCATTTGATCTGGCTAATGAAGAACTAGACTATGAGCCAGAGGAAGTAGAGGAGATTAGTGGCCAGGAATCAGATTCCTCAGGGAGCAGTGTACAAATGACTAGTGCACAATTTTCCCCTGAGCCTCCACCTTCTCCGCTGCGATCATCACCACCACCAAAACCTACCAAATCTGCAAGACTTAAAGCAATTAGCAGTCCCACTATGGCCAGTACTGGTAGTACCACCAGTGCCACCACCACCACCACTGGTTCTGCCGCTGTTCATCCACCCCGAGCAGTACAAGCATGTGAGGGGTGAGCTGCCAGGAACGGAGTAATAAGGTGGGAACCCGGTATGCAGGTAACAACTAGGAGCATACACGAAAAAACAGGAACGTCAGGAATAGCTGGGGTCTGGTACACGAGAAGGCATGTCAGGAATAGCCGGGGTCTGGTACACGAGAAGGCACGTCAGGAATATAGGAATAGCCGGGGTCTGGTACACGAGAAGGCACGTCAGGAATAGCTGGGGTCTGGTTCACGAGAAGCAGCAAAAGGAATAACAGGAATACAAGGTATAAGGCACAATAACTGAGCACTGAATGAGTTTCAGTGCTCAGTTTTTAAACTTCCCGCCAGTGATCGCCACGCCCATAGACGTGACGTCACACTCGCGTGTGTTCCCTGCCGGCAGCGGCGGGGAACACATAAAGTTAAGTGAGGACGCGCGCGCTTAGAAGCCACCACACGGCCGGCTGAAGAGGACGGCACAGCCGCGGCGTGGGACCGTTTACCTGGAGCGGGTAAGTGCTGCCGGCAAGGACCCCGCCGTGGGTCCTGACAGTGCTGCCGGTGAGGACCCCACAGTGATCCTGACAGTCCCCCCCCCAAGGAGAGGCCTCTGGACTCCCGGAGGACCTGGGCGACTAGGATGGTGACGATGAAAAGAGGACACAAGACGAGGAGCATGGACCTCGCAGGCAAACTCCCAAGAGTCCTCCTCAGGGCCATAACCTTTCCAACGGATGAGATATTGCAAACGTCTCCGAAAAAGACGGGAATCCAGATTGTCCTGGACCTCGTACTCTGTGTCATTGTTGACAAGGATAGGAGGAGGAGGAGTAGAACAACAACCAGGGTAGGGGTTAGCTGTCCATGGTTTGACCAAAGAGACATGAAATACTGGATGAATGGTCATAGAAGCAGGTAATTTCAATTCCAGAGCAGATGAGGAAATGACACGGACGATAGAAAAAGGCCCGACAAATTTAGGCCCTAATTTTTTCGTAGGGCACGTGAGGTTGAGATGACGAGTAGAGGCCTATAGGAAGGAGCAACACGACGATGACGGTCGGCAAATGATTTGTAACGAAGTTGGGCCCTACGTAAGGTATTATGTAATAGAAGGTAGGTTTTGGTAAGATTCTTGACATGGTCGGTGACTGACGGGACAGAGCTCGGAAGTGGAGATCCAGGCAACATCGATGGGTGAAATCCGTAGGTAGCATAGAAAGGTGACATCTTAATAGAACGGTGAAAATGATTATTATAGGCGAATTCTGCCAAAGGTAGATAATGACTCCAGTCGTCTTGTAGGTATGTGGTATAACAACGAAGATATTGTTCTAGTGTCTGATTAGTTCGTTCCGTCTGACCATTACTTTGAGGATGGAAGGCTGTCGACAGAGAACGTTGGATGCGTAACTGCTTGCAGAAAGCTTTCCAGAAATGTGAAGTGAACTGGGATCCACGGTCAGAAACAATGTCTTCTGGTAACCCATGGAGTCGAAAAATGTCTTTAACAAAGGAATGTGCAGTCTCTGTAGCTGAGGGGAGATGATCAAAAGGAAGGAAATGAGCCATTTTAGTAAATCGATCTATTATGACTAATAGAGTGGTAAGGCGATTGGATGGTGGGAGGTCTGTAATAAAGTCCATAGAGATACAGGGCCATGGTTTAGTTGGGACCGGTAAGGGTTGTAACAGGCCTGCGGGTTTATGATGTGACTCCTTGGATCGTGCACATGTAGAGCAGGAGGATATGAAGTTTTTGACCCCTTCTGTCATATTAGGCCACCAAAAAGAACATTGAATCAATTCCAGTGTTTGCTTCACCCCTCCGTGTCCAGTAAGGGGCGAGTCATGACAAGCTTGCATAACCTGGACACGATTCTCCGGAGGAACTAATATATGATCTTGGTGATAATAAAAACCTTCTCGAATTTGTAATCCTGGAACATTAGGAGGGTTCATCCGACCGGTAGTATTCCGGATAGAGTCCCATAGTATATGTGTCCCTGCAATGAAGTGTTGGGATGATAACACAGTGTCGTGATCCACCCTAGGTGTAGAGGAGTTTTCGTAGATCCGAGACAAGGTATCCGCTTTAGTATTGCACGATTCCCGGACGGTAAGTGATATGGAGTTGAAATCTTGTAAAAAATAGAGCCCATCTTGCTAATCTTGGTTGAAGTCTTTTGGCGGTACATAAATATTCTATATTTTTGTGATCAGTATATACTGTAATGGGGTACAAGGCCCCCTCAAGTAAATGCCGCCACTCCTCTAAGGCCAACTTTATCGCTAGTAATTTGCGTTCTCCGATACAATAATTCCTTTCTGCGGAGGATAAAGTCCGTGAAAAATAAGCAACTGGATGTAGGTGACCATCAGAATCTTGCCTTTGGGAAAGAATAGCACCCACAGCTGTGTCAGAAGCATTGACCTCGAGGATGTAAGGTTTGTGGGGAACAGGTAATTTGAGAATGGGTGCAGAAATAAATTTGTTCTTTAAAAATTCAAACGCTTTCTAGGCAGCTGTGGACCAAAAAAATTTATTTTTAGTTGAAGTAAGGGCAGTAATAGGACGTATGTGCATAGAAAAATCACGAATAAATTTTCTATAGTAATTGGCGAATCCCACAAATCTTTGTACCCCCTTTCGATCAGTGGGTGGAGGCCATAGGAGGATAGTGGAGATCTTACGGGGGTCCATCTGTATACTGGTGGGCGAAAGTATGTATCCCAGGAACTCGACAGTTTGAACTTCAAAGACACATTTTTCCAATTTAGCATATAATCCATTGGAACGTAGTCTGGATAAAACTTGGCACACATGGTCTCGATGAGCCTCCAAAGAGGAAGAGAAAATTAAAATGTCATCTAGGTAGACAATTACAAAACGATCCAGGAAGTCACGAAAAATGTCATTGATGAAATGTTGAAAGGTGGCTGGAGCATTACATAACCCGAAAGGCATTACTAAATACTCAAAGTGACCGTAACGGCACCTAAAAGCTGTCTTCCATTCATCCCCTTTTCTTATTCTTACTAAGTTATAAGCACCACGTAAATCGATTTTCGTGAATACGGTGGCTGAACGTACATGTTCCAATAATTCCGATATGAGTGGTAGGGGGTATCTGTTCTTAATAGTCACTTTATTTAGTTCGCGATAATCAATACAAGGACGAAGACCCCCATCCTTTTTGTTGACAAAAAATATTCCGGCCCCCGCTGGAGAAGTAGAAGGGCGGATAAACCCTTTAGAGAGGTTTTCATCAATGTATTCTTTAAGTGTAACCAGTTCAGGTTCAGCCTGGGGGTATATTCTACCGAAAGGAATAGCAGAACCAGGGAGTAAGTCAATAGGACAGTCATACGGACGAGAAGGAGGAAGTCTATCTGCGCTTTTTTTTTCAAACACGTCTTTGAACCTCCTGTAAGGTATCGGAATATTATCAGAAATGGAAACATCTTGAGCGAGACCAAGTAAAACAGTCTTTAGAGAGGTCTGAGTACAATGCGTGGAAGAAAATTTAAAAACACCGGTCTCCCAGTTGATGACGGGATTGTGGATCCTCAACCAGGGGAGTCCGAGAATGATAGGGGATATAGGAGAAGGGACTACGTCGAATCGTAGGCTTTCAACATGGCTGTCTCCTATTCTGATTGTGAGGGAAGTAGTCTCTGTGCGGATAGGACCAGATTTCAGGGGACTGCCGTCTACCAGCTGAATAGCAACCGGATGTTCCTTGAGACGGGTAGAGATGAATAGTGATTTGACGAGGTCATAATCCATAAAGTTGCCACTGGCTCCGGAGTCCACCATAGCTCGTAGGGGTATGGAGCTCTTATTCCACTGTAATAATACAGAAAGTGAGAGATGAGATGAAGAACAAGGTGCTTTCTCAATATGAGTGTATAAATGACCAACAGTCTCCTTACCCTTAGAATACCGGGCAAAGGTATGACAGTCCTTGAATTGATGGCCTACACGGCCACAGTACATGCAGAGTCCCAGTGTTCTGCGTCGTTGTTTTTCAGCAGGTGACAAGGGTCCACGAACAATGCCTATTTGCATCGGTTCTTCCGTTGACTCTACTGACTGTACTGGAACTGCATTTTGAGTACAGGGCCAGACTGAAGGGGAAACGAGACGTTCCTGTCTCCTCTCCCTCAGACGACGATCAATTTGAGTGACTAATCTGATGAAGTTTTCCAGGACAGGAGGAATATTGGTACGAGCCAGTTTATCCTTGATGGCGTCAGAGAGTCCCCAGCGAAACTGGTCATGAAGTGCAGCGTCGTTCCAAGTAGATTCTAGAGCAACGCGACGGAACTCCGTAATGTATTCTTCTACAGGCCTATGGCCTTGTTTCAGAGTGCGAAGGGTAGAGGCAGCTGAAGAAACACGGTATAGATCCTCATAGAGGGCGTCGAGAGCCTGACGAAACGAGGACCAGGAATCCAAGAGAGGGCTGTGACTATGTAACAAATGATGTGCCCATAGTTGAGGTTTGACAGATAGCAGCGAAATTACAGTATGGACCTTGACATAGTCTGAGGAATAAGTCCGTGGTTTAAGATAAAACAAAATCTGGCAAGCGGTGATGAATATACGGTACTTCTTACGCTCTCCAGAGAATCTTTCAGGGAGAGGAACATGAGGTTCCAGAGCAGAGGCCCATTCCATAGCAGGTTCAGGGGCAGCAGCCGCTTGGTCAGAAGGAGCGTTCTGTTGCATTTGAAGATGGTGAACTTGTTGCCTAAGTTGATTCTGGCTAGCATGCATCTCTTGCATAGATTGGTTCATCACCGCTATCTGTTGAGTCAGAGCCGTAATGGCTTCAGATAAGCCTGCGGGTTCCATAATGGGGCTCAGTTATTATGTGAGGCTTGAGCTGCTTGGAACGGAGTAATAAGGTGAGAACCCGGTATGCAGGTAACAACTAGGAGCATACACGAAAAAACAGGAACGTCAGGAATAGCCGGGGTCTGGTACATGAGAAGGCACGTCAGGAATAGCCGGGGTCTGGTACACGAGAAGGCACGTCAGGAATAGCAGGGGTCTGGTACACGAGAAGCAGCAAAAGGAATAACAGGAATACTTCCCGCCAGTGATCGCCACGCCCATAGACGTGACGTCACTCGTGTGTGTTCCCTGTCGGCAGCGGCGGGGAACACATAAAGTTAAGTGAGGACGCGCGCGCGCGTGCTTAGAAGCCACCACGCGGCCGGCTGAAGAGGACGGCACAGCCGCGGCATGGGACCGTTTACCCGGAGTGGGTAAGTGCTGCTGGCGAGGACCCCGCCGTGGGTCCTGACAGTGCTGCCGGCGAGGACCCCGCCGTGGATCCTGACAAAGCAGCACCCAAGGCACACCCCAAGGCTATGCGTGCCCCAATTTGGGAGCACTTTGAAAATGTGGAAGAAGGGCGCTATGGAAAGTGCAAACACTGTGGGAAGCTAATAAGCAGAGGGAAAGTGTCTGGCCATTTCATGAGTGCTAGCATGAAGCATCACCTCAGCACTCAACACAACGCTGTGCTATTGGGGAAAGATGCAGAAGTAAAACTTAGTGCAGGCAGCATAGCTGGTGGCCGTGGTACTACAACAACAACTAGTACCATCTCCAGAGAGAGTGGAAAAACCCCAACAGCTGCTTCTGAGCCAATAGCAGCAGCTAGTGCTGGCAGCCAGAGACCAAGGCAGGTTGGAGCACTGCATGCCCAGCCCACCCTGGAAGAATTTGGGGCATTCCACTCCAAGAGAACGATGCCCAAACAGCAGGCCAATAAAGTAACGCGACTTATTGGTCAGTTCATTGCTGTTGGAGGGGCATCCTTCTCCATGATTGAAGGGGAGCCTTTCAAACAATTGATGGCGGCTGTGGCTCCACAATACACAGTTCCGTCACGTTCCACTTTCAGCAGGAACATTGTCCCCTCGCTGTATCGGTCCTGTGTTGCAGCAGTGAAAGAGGAGCTTTCCAAGGCTGCTGGTCAGTGTGTTAATTTCACTACAGATTTGTGGAGTGCACCTAGCGCCCAGCATGCCTTTCTTTCTTTGACAGCACACTGGTGGCAGCCCGGTGTGTCTAAGGAAGTTGCTGCAGCAGGCTACCGATCATTCCTTCTCCATGCAGAAGTGATGGATGAAAAAGCACACTTCCCAAAATATTCTGCATGCAATTAGGAAAATGTTTAGCCTTTGGGTGGGAGCAGAGGCGGGCACCAATGTTGAAGTTGGTTTTGTGGTAACTGACGGAGGTGCCAATATGGTGAAAGCGCTGCAAGATGGTCATATTGTTGGTGTGCGCTGTGCAGCCCACATCATCCATCTTGTAGTGAAGGCAGCAATGTCAGAAGGAACTAATGTGGCAGCAGTAGTTCTGTCCCGCTGCAGAAAGATCGCTGGGCACTTTCACCATAGTGTTAAGGCTAGCCAACTTTTGAGGGAAGAGCAAGAGAGGTCAGGTCTTCCCGTACACTGCCTACGTCAGGATGTCAGTACACGGTGGAACTCCACGTTAGACATGCTGGAGAGGATTTTGGAGCAGCAGAGGGCAATCCATAATCTTGCCTCAGAGCACAATATTGGGATTACATCTCCATTGAATAGGGAGGATTGGACAGTGATCGCCCAGCTAGTGGCAGTCCTTAAGCCATTCAGGGATGCCACAGAAAATTTAAACTCAAACACTGCCAGTCTGGCCCAGGTAATTCCAGTGTTCTCCCATCTAGGCAGCAAGATGGATGTGTTCCTTGAAAACCGTGAGGCTGTTCAAGGTGGCGTAGCAGCCATAGTCAGGAAGCTGAAGGATCTGCTAAAAGTACACCTTCGCAAACGAATGGAAGAGAGTCCTGAAATGATGCTAGCGTGCCTTTGTGATCCAAGAATTAAGGGAAAGCTAGCTTTGAAATTCAATGTTCTCAGTAGCTACCGGGAGCAATTGGTCAACAAGGTGCGTGACTGGCAGCGTAAAATGGGAATGCTGTCCGAGGAGGGTAAGGTGCAGGAGGAGGAAGAGATGATGTGGTCTGCAGCAGCAGCATCAGCAGCAGTGCCACAAGCAGCACAACACAGCTGAGTGGAGCAGCTGCGTTTTGGGAAGAGGCACTTGGCAGTATAGTTGGACCATCTGACAGAGCTAGCAGCAGAAAGGAGAGTAGTGCTGCTGAAATGGTCAAACTTTACCTCTGTGAAGTTCCTTCTGCGCCTAATGTTGATCCTCTTAGCTACTGGGATGAAAAGAAGAGTGTGTGGCCTGCACTCTCATGGGTTGCGCAGCAGCTTCTATCATGTCCGCCAACCACTGTTCAAAGTGAGCTCGTGTTTTCTATGACTGGAAACATACTGTTTTCCATACTGGAGTCCACAGCGCTCACGCATGGCACCTCATCTGATGGAGCAGATTGCCTTTCTTAAATTCAATCTGCCCAAATTGGGTTACCCAGCTCTTAGCTTGGAAAGTTAAATTTTTTCTCTCTAATGTTTAAGGTAGTTTCTCCCCCTGGTTGCACTTGCTGCGGTGTGGCAATGCCTGCTACCTCCGCTGGTGTAGCCAATTTACGCTAGGGCCTAGTGTCTGAGCTCTGTAAGTCCGCTCCCAAACGCCTAGGACTGACAGTCTTTGGATGCTTTGCCCTGGGGTGAAACAGGTGAGTGGGTCGTCAATTGCCCACTCATTCACCTTTTTCCGTTTCCAACGCTGCTGCTGGTGGTGGTGCCAGTATCTTTTGCCAGTTCGCTTCCTGGCTGAAATCATGCCTCAGATGTCCCTAATGGAAAGGGTAGTTTCTCCCCCTGGTTGCACTTGCTGCGGTGTGGCAACGCCTGCTACTTCCGCCGGTGTAGCTAGCTTACGCTAGGGCCTAGTGTCTGAGTTCTGTAGGTCTGCTCCCAAACGCCAAGGACTGACAGTCTTTGGATGCTTTGCCCTGGGGTGAAACAGGTGAGTGGGTCGTCAATTGCCCACTCATTCACCTTTTTCCGTTTCCAACGCTGCTGCTGGTGGTGGTGCCAGTATCTTTTGCCAGTTCGCTTCCTGGCTGAAATCATGCCTCAAATGTCCCTAATGGAAAGGGTAGTTTCTCCCCCCTGGTTGCACTTGCTGCGGTGTGGCAACGCCTGCTACTTCCGCCGGTGTAGCTAGCTTACGCTAGGGCCTAGTGTCTGAGTTCTGTAAGTCCGCTCCCAAACGCCAAGGACTGACAGTCTTTGGATGCTTTGCCCTGGGGTGAAACAGGTGAGCGGGTCGTCAATTGCCCACTCATTCACCTTTTTCCGTTTCCAACGCTGCTGCTGGTGGTGGTGCCAGTATCTTTTGCCAGTTCGCTTCCTGGCTGAAATCATGCCTCAAATGTCCCTAATGGAAAGGGTAGTTTCTCCACCCTGGTTGCACTTGCTGCGGTGTGGCAACGCCTGCTACCTCCGCCGGTGTAGCTAGCTTATGCTAGGGCCTAGTGTCTGAGTTCTGTAGGTCTGCTCCCAAACGCCTAGGACTGACAGTGTTTGGATGCTTTGCCCTGGGGTGAAACAGGTGAGTGGGTCGTCAATTGCCCACTCATTCACCTTTTTTCGTTTCCAACGCTGCTGCTGGTGGTGGTGCCAGTATCTTTTGCCAGTTCGCTTCCTGGCTGAAATCATGCCTCAGATGTCCCTAATGGAAAGGGTAGTTTCTCCCCCCTGGTTGCACTTGCTGCCGTGTGGCAACGCCTGCTACTTCCGCCGGTGTAGCTAGCTTATGCTAGGGCCTAGTGTCTGAGTTCTGTAGGTCTGCTCCCAAACGCCTAGGACTGACAGTCTTTGGATGCTTTGCCCTGGGGTGAAACAGGTGAGTGGGTCGTCAATTGCCCACTCATTCACCTTTTTCCGTTTCCAACGCTGCTGCTGGTGGTGGTGCCAGTATCTTTTGCCAGTTCGCTTCCTGGCTGAAATCATGCCTCAGATGTCCCTAATGGAAAGGGTAGTTTCTCCCCCCTGGTTGCACTTGCTGCCGTGTGGCAACGCCTGCTACTTCCGCCGGTGTAGCTAGCTTACGCTTGGGCCTTGTGTCTGAGCTCTGGAAGTCTGCTGCCAAACGTCTAAGACTGACAGTGTTTGGGTGCTTTGCCCTGGGGTGAAACAGGTGAGCGGGTCGCCAATTGCCCTCTCATTCGCCTTTCCAATTTTTCAATGCTGCTGGTGGTGGTGGTGGTGGTGGTGGTGCCAGCATCTCTTCTCTGCCAGTTCGCTTCCTGGCTAGAGTCATGCCCAAAATGTCCCTAATTGTAAGGGCAGTTTCTCCCCT
>VKOC01016533.1:0-15302 GCA_009364415.1 Spea multiplicata
CAGAGCCCTGATCTCAACATTAAGTCTGTCTGGGATTACATGCAGAGAGAAGTAACTGAGGCTGATTAAATGTAGTTAGTTCTCCAAGATGTTTGGAAGAACCTGCCTGCCAAGTTCCTTAAAAACTGTGTGCAAGTGCACCTAGAATTGATGCTGTTTTGAAGGAAAAGGTTGTCACAGCAAATGATTTGATTGAAATTTTTCTTCTGTTCACTCACCTTGCATTTTGTTAAATGATAAAAATAAACTATTAACATGACTATTTCTGAAACCATTTTTACTTTACACCATTATTTCACACCTGCATAAATATTTCTGTTTGGGGTCACTTTGTTTTTGAAAGAAATGCAAATTTTGTCATTTAAAAAACATTCCTGAACCACTTTTGCTTTGTGACAGGGTGCATTATCCTGCTGAAAGTGGCTGATGCCATCAGGGAATACCGTGTCAATGAAAGGGTGTGTATGGTCTACCTTAGGTAGATGGTACATGTCATGTCAAAGTAACATCCACATGAATGGCAGGACCCAAGGTTTCCCAGCAGGATACCACCCAGGTAAGCGACACACTCAGCCATCCTCATGATATAAAATAAAAGGTTATTCATCAGACCATGTCACCACTTTTCCTTCCTTGGAACACTTTTGATAGGTACTGACCACTGCAAGAGCTACAGTTTTAAAGATGCTCTGACCCAGTCATCTAGTCATCACAATTTGGCCTTTGTCAAAGTTGCTCTGATCCTTACTCTGGCCTACTTTTTCAACTATGAGGACAAATGTTCACTTGCTGTCTAATGTATCACACCCACTGAGAGGTGCCATGATAACAAAATTATTCAATTCACCTGTCAGTGGTCAAAATGTTATGGCTGATTGGTGTATACTAAACTTAATTAAGAAGACTTAGAAGCTTGATTCTTTTTTGGTCACGGAAAAGTTTAGATACTTAAAACAAACGAATATCTTAGTCACTGTTCTGTATGGAGAGCCTCTACTGCAAGTTTCTTTCGAATTTTCTCTTTTCAAACAAAAGGGGGGGTTATTGGACTTCAAGATGGCTATTTGAAGAGATCAAATTCTCTGACTAAAGAAGCCAGCAGTGACCACAGAGAGAGTGATTCGACACTACCAGACGATGTGGCGAAACACAAAGAGCACCCCAGAAGCAACACCATAGGCTGATAGCAGATTAAAATCAAGAAACTGATTAAAGTTTTTCTACGGTAAGTATGGATTTTATTGATACTTTTTCCTTTGCAAGTAAAGTTTGTTCCTTATGCTGCCAGTGACTCAAGTTTGTGGCATGATTTATGACATCACCGTGAATATGCAAATAGTATGATAGGCAAAAGGTTATTTTCAGTGAACAAAATGTCTTAAGTGTAAGTTATTAACAGAAGAGATTTGGTCACATTGTTTAGAAATAAAGAATGTATTCATTTAAAGTTGCTGAAATACTTAAAGCAAGCTTGTGAAATTATTATTAAGGATAAGCAAAGCCAAAGTCTAATACCAGAAAAATGTGGAGGATGACCCAGAGGTCAGTTCAGCACAGGAATTACAAAGAAAGAAAAACAAAGATACTTAATTAAGAATATACTGCCATATTGATAAATATATCCAAATATGGATAAATATAGTTTGTCAAAAGAACAAACAAAGTAGACTGCGTAAGATGTGGCTTCCAATCACAGGAGCAGAAGATTGAGATGGGACAGATAATTCCGGATGAGACATTCCATCTTTTTTCTAGCAGTTCTGATTGTGACGATATTGATAATTGACTGTTATAAGGAAGATCTCTAGATTCAACGACAAACTCATAACCAATTTAATAATACTCAAGGGTTTCAAGAGATAATTGGGAAAAAATAGAAATTGATGTTTTGGGCCTAAACATTTATTTAGTTGGACTAAAGGGACCTATACACAAGATGATGATAAATCTGGGTCCTGGAAACATAGCATAAAGGAAGTAGCTTTCTTGAGTATAGTTATAAATGGTGATGGGACATTAAATTGGTCTGTTAATCTTGCGCCAAATAGTCCACGCAAGAACTAGAGAAGCAGAAAAATAAAAATAAAACAAGGGTACTATACATGGAACAAATGTGGTATACATTTCTTGAACCAGGAGCAGTGCTACAAAATAATATATCAGATACACCTAAAGCGTGGGAAATTTCAGCATTTAGGGATTTAATGGTCGTAATTGTGGAAGTGATAACTACTATCCCTGATATAGGTGTATCTCCTAATTCTTGTAGTACTGAGGTTACCTCCTGAGTTTTTAATGATTTTGAGCAAGGATGATAAGTTCCTGTGAAGTTTTTCAAACACAAATCCTAGTATAATATACTATACAGTGGTTTAGTAGGTAGAGTGGAATGGTCTGAGAGGATACATATCATCTAGGCAATCCTATTCTCAATAATACTGTTTGTCTAACTGAAAAATTATGAAAAGAAATGTGGAGATGTAGAAGTCAAAGTTATGTCACCAACGATATCTCTGTGTGAAAACAAAATGTTTACAGAATCAAGTCCATTTCAGGTAAACTATCTCCATTCCAAACCTCTCCTTTGGAATTTTATCTAGGTTTCAACAATGCAAAATATATTTACCAAATTTAGAATAAGGTATTGAATGATTTAGTAGAAATAATACAAATTTGAATAGGAAAAAGAGAGATGTAATATAAGGAATTTTAACTGGGGTGCACACAGTAGAAAGTGTACTTAATACTATGGACATTAGGACGCTAAGGTCTGATTTGGAAAGTGCAGGGTTAATATGAAGTAAAGGAACACATATTCAACAAGGTTTAAACAAAATCTTGGAGGATATGATTGTAAAAACAGCTTCTGAAAAAGGACCCTCCGTGCAACATCTCCAGGAAGCAATCTTGGCTATAACAAATACTGATATGTCAGAAGTAGCCAGAGCTTGCTTGGAAATCCTAATGAACTATTCTACTGATTTCAGCATAATGGCACAAGCATTACAGGGTGGTATTAATCCTCTAGGAATCTGACATTGTTTAGCAAAAGAATTTTAAGTTGTGGATGCACATTAATACCTGAAGCACAATGTGTATGAAAAGGCTGGTCATATAACTAATGCATGGGAAGTGTTAAAGTATCATCATTTGAAACCCCCTTCGTTGTCTTGTTTTCAAAAACATATGATTTAATGGTGGTCAGTATGTGGGCCAGTGTCCTGCTGCATAGAAAAAAAATGCAAATGAAGGTGGAGGGGTGTGTAGTGCAATAGAAGCTTTTCTAAATTATAATATAATCCTAATCTAATAATAATTATTATTATTTTCCTTATCTTTGCACCTCTCTAATATAAGTTAATGTTTTGGTTGAGATATTATTATTAATTTTACAGTGATCTGAGTTAGGATTTTTTCAGTATAGATATATCTGGCACTGCAATGGTTAACTATAGCTTGTTTTTCTTTTGTTGTGGGCAAACTTTTGCACCATGTCCTTTACTGTTTCCTATGGCATTTGCATTTGCTAATATTTAATAAGCAGCACCTGTTTATTTAAGTTTATTGGGCGCTTAATGCTTAACACAAGTACCCACTTTGAACCTTAACCACATTTTTGGGGAATCCTGTCATACATGTTAATCATACCTTGTTGAAGCCTGGATGACCCTAGATACAGCAACATCTTGTAATTTCTGGCGACTGTCCCCGAAAGTGGAGAGGGAGAGATAACTCATCTATAGCTGGCAAATGAATGAATCAATTTAACGAAAGTTCTGCAGTTTTTGCAAGTTTTCGTTAGTTTCATTGGGATCATCCTCGTTTTCAGAGATTCGTAAGAATCTGAACGCACAAGTCTATTATACATTTAATCACAACTAGATTTTTATGATGTGTGAAAACCACAAATTATTTTAGTACACCTTTTAAAAGTTAGCTTTCTTATCACTACATATACTGAAAAATTACATACGTGGGGATGTAACCACAAAGGGGGGATTAACCAGGAAGATGCATGGTCATAAGAGGGCATGGCTAAGGGATCAATGTCACCAGTGGGCCCATGACTTTTTGTTTTTGTATGGTCTCAGTTCACCACTTTGCAAATTAATTTAAACTTACAGCATCCCTTACAGACCATACTAAGGAAAACTCTATTTACTAGCCTAAAAGTAACAGGTATGTGACATCACATCTAAAACTAAAAATATGTATTTCTCACAAATTACAAATAGAGCTCTTTAGACGTATGTAATTGTTATGGAGAGGCAAGTAGAGACAAGGGAAGAGTTACACTAGAGGGAACCTCACAGGTTCTGAGTATACTGTAGAAGCTCTACATTAGTTAGAATTAACAAATCATAATTGAAATTGCTGATAAATGGGCATTAACTGTCATTTCAGATAAAGGTGCACATCATGCAGACCACCCATACAATTGTATTGTCTGTCTTAAGATAAACATTTACACTATAATAATCCCTTAAAGGAACACATCATATTTTTTTTATAGTTTGGCATGGAGACATTTCTTTTCATTTAACAAACATATCAACGTGTGTCATGATAGTATAACGTTTACAAGTTGTATATATTGGAGTTGTGTTGCCTCATACATTTAAGATGGTAACACCGATAAAGAGACCCGGAACCACTGCACATATTTTGCTTGCGTACGATTTAATAAATATGGGTGGCACTTGGAAACTATTTTTCCTACTTTCATTAGTAGTTTGAGGAAATTGATATCTCCATGTCTACTGTATTGTGTCATGAGGACCGGAGTAGTTGAAAACACTTGAAAGTGAAATTGTCGTTTCTATACCTTGTTGTGCATTTTTGTTTCATGGGTCAGAGATGAGTCATATGAAGAATGTTTCCATGTCTTCATCCATGTAAAGTAAATACCTCTTTGGGGTTGAGTCACTAAAAAGTCATTTGTGTCCATCCGCCTATCCATCCCCTGTGCTTTGGAATGGAGGTTTATTTATATTTACTTGCAATGTGCAAATAAAAAAAAGGTTTTTGACTTTTAATGCTAACAAAAATTGTCAATTGATGGTCCTTCAGTGTGACCCAAAAATTGAATAAAAAAAGGCTGAGTAAATACAACCATGATGCAAAATTTCCACATTCTCTCTTGTACCCTAGGCCTTTAGGCATATACACACAGACATACATACACACGTACGTACATGAACACACACAAATCTCTTAACCTGACTGCCTCTCGTCTGCATCCACATGTGTAATGCGGGGTCATGTAACATGACTTCCCTGAGCGCCCACCTCTCGGCTGCATGACAGGGTGGTAATTGTTTGTAGCAATATAGAAATATAAAATATCAGACATTTCACACATTCTGCAGAATTGTGGCCTGATGTCACTAACATTTATGGTATGCCAACTGAGCAAATAATTTTGTAACAGTGGTAGCTGAATTACAAATGATAAAAAAGTATGAATAAAAAGCGCATTTTGAGTGTACATCAATAGCAATCATTTTACAGGAACGCATTTGCACAGACATCTGAAGCAATCGTCATTACTTTTGGCTGAACTGAACCCAGTGGTCTTCAGTATCAGAAAATGCTAATAATTCTAGTCCACAACACATTGAAAGGAAAGTGGAACGATTCATTTCAAGGTATCAATACCCTCTCTGTACAATTTGTGTTTAATTGCTATATATTTCTGTAGCCTATCATCATGTCTGACAAACACAGCAGGACATAGATGTAAAGACCAGAGGGCTTTGAACTGCAGCATTTTAGCACTCTACAGAGACCTCCTCATTTTGCAATGTTAGCAGACATTCTAGCATGATGACCTCAGAATCAATAGAGCCATCATAGCTGCAGGTTGCATTTACCTCTTGCTTTAAATCAGCAGGTGTAGCTATGGATCTTAATCAAAATGTGATAGACGGGTGAAATAGATCAAGGTATGGTCTTTACAGAACACTTTTCTCTTTACAGCAGAAATCATACATGATAAGAGGTAGCTGGATATCAGTGTTCAGTGTAGAACTGACCAATTTATATTATATGTTTTTTTGTTTTTTTTAAATGCAGCTCATCTGCCAGATGCAGAACACAATTTGACATTCAAAAAGCAAAAAGCACAACTAAGAGTAACATTATCGGCTGTTAAAAATAAGGTTAAAAGGGAATCAGAATGAATCAACGCTTCATTTTACAGATTTGTCAGATTCTCCTCTAAATACCATTGTAGGTTCAGATCAGATTTGCATAATAATGAATTAACCATACAACAGCTAATCTGATAGCATAAATGCTCTCTATTGTTACACATCGGCCTAGAATTTAAACAGAAAAGTATAATCCAAGGTTAGTTTTGCTCTGCATCCACACACACACTATATAATACACTCTGTAGGATATAAAAATTCATTGCTTTAAGGCAATTTATGTGTATGTGATCCTCCTCAATCTGCCAATTACCGTATGTTCTTCATATGCATGTTGGTAAAATTAGTTATTTATATATATTAATATATATAATATATAATATATTTATATATAATGTATATATATATATATATTTATAATATATTATATATATATAATTAAATATTTATATAAGTAATATATAAAAATGATACATACATACACATACATTATTTTATGAAGCAAACCTAGCTCCTGTGGAGATATGTACATTAAAAGTTAACCTCACAAAATGTGAGATGGGTGGCAGAACCAATTTTTATCAATTCCCAATCCTCAAATGTTCTCCTTTCATCTCATCCACGTTACAAAATCAACAGCTTTTAAAAATAGGGCAAACAAATAACGATAATAATAATGAGGAGAAATAAACATGCAGAACAAGAATTTAAGATGGTTGACATACCCTTGGCAACCCCTAACCATTTAAATTAACAAAAGGCAGACTACCTTCATGTTTGGTGGTCCTGTAAAAACATTAACCCATTAAGGACTAGGCTGCTTTTAATTTTTTATACCCTTTGGGACCAAGGCTGTTTTAACAATTTTGCAGTGCTTGTGTTTAGCTGTATTTTTCTCCTCACCCACATAGTGTACCCACACAAGTTACATATTGGTTTTTTTCAGGACAAGAAGGGCTTTTTTTCAGATACCATTTTTTTATCATATCATGCAATTTCCTATTAAGAAAAAATATATATATATGATGAAAAATTGAAAAAAAAACCACCCTTTCTCACTTTTATTGAAAAATCTTTTAGTCATTCAAAAAAAGCTGATGAAAAACCTGCTAATAGATTCTACTATTTGTCCTGAGTTTAGAAATACCCAATGTTTTTATGTTTTTTTGCTGTTTTCTGCAAGTTATTGGACAATAAGTATAAGTAGAGTTTTGCTATTTCAAAACCATTTTTTTTTTCTAAATCTGGTCATTCTGCCCCATATGCTATTTTGTGTATCTTTAAAGCCGGCCAATGCGATTTACCCCATCAAACCATATATTTTTAAAAACTAGACACCTCAGGGTATTTCAGATGCTGATATTTTAACCCTTGACAAATTAACAAATTGAACTTCAGGTGTGAATTTACAGCTCCTGGTATATGTCACTGTCAAACACCCCAATATGTGTTCAGCAACATCTTTTAAATACAGTGATACCTGGTGTTTGGGGGCTAAAAGGCCATTTGGGAAGTGCGCTTTTTTCCATTTTGGTCAGTCTGTGCCGGCCCTCCAATTTACCTCATTAAACCATTCATTTTTTTTAAATTAGACACTGTTTGGGTGTTTGAAATGCTTTTATTTTAACTTTTTCTATGTCAAGATTTTTGGGAAGATACAGCACTAATTTTAGCACTTGCTAATAATAATAAACTATTTTTTGTTTTAATTTTTTTGGACTTTTTTTACTTTTTGCTGGAACTGGATGGTTCATCTGATGCTGACATCACTGCATAATTATTTTTAAATGTAACCACATTTTATTTATTTTTTTAGCTATTTTTATTTTTTTCTGCAAGGGGAGGCAGAGTTCTCAAGAGGGTCTTTTAAAACATACAGTGTATGGCAGACGTTGATGCCTTGGGGAGGGGCCAGACATGGCCCCTGATGCCGATCTCGGTGTTGCTAAATGCCCCATCGGGCATTACAGCAACACTGTTTAAGGGAAGAAAGTGATTGTAGACCACTTTCTAAGCTTGCTTAATGAAATGATGTGCCAGGCACGTCATTGGTCGTAACCTGACCGTTTTTGTCTGACATTCCTGGCCCGTCATTGGACGTTAAGGGGTTAATATGCTTTGGTAAGAACTTATAAAAAACATAGCAAAAATTCACTATTTCTTCCTGTGTGTCTGGAAGTAATCCTTCTGCATCTGGATTGGCCTAGAATAGAGAGAAATAAAACTTTATTGATTATCCATGTTTTAATAGCAACAAAGGTGTCCATTGCTAAAGGATGGAAAATCCCTACTATCCCAAATTGGATACAAATTAAATCTTTTGTGCTATATAATTGGCAAATAGAAAAAAAAAGCAGCGCAACACTTAATCCTTAGAAACTACAAATTTGGATAATTGCAAAACTAATCTGAAGGAGCTGTAATGCTTTATATTTCTTTCTTCCCATACCTAACGCATACTGTTATATGTTTTGTACTTTATTTTATATACCAACACATGTATCAGTGAAATAGTCTTAATATGTTATTCTTCTTTGTCTTTATTTGTATATTTATTGCTTATTAAAATAAAAAAATATATAGATAAGGGCTTACCATGTGCATACAGTGTTCTGTACGGTAGTGTAACAATTTCATTTTAACAAAATAAGTTGAACCATCGGGTGTTGCTCACAGCAACGGGGTAAGATCTGTAGAATGAAAAGAGCCGGCAATGAAAGCATTTGGCAGAGAAAGTAACAGTCTGTAGAACGGGCAGACTGGGTAACAGTACCGAACGATAATCTGAAATGGGAATTAAAGTTTTATGCTAATGAGAAAAACAGATGATTGGATGCTCAGAATTAAAAAGTGAAAAAAAAACGTTCCAGACTGACCTTAAGAAAATATCCATTCACCATGAGAATGGGGTAAAAACTGAAACATAGAAATAAAAAAAAGAGAATCCCTCAGTATGAAGAGTGTGTCTGATCATAAGAAAAACAGTAAAACATGACTCAAGGTCAAACCATGAGAGGCAGCCAGTATATCAATATGCCATTGACATTTTAAAAACCATCATCAGAATTTTATTTTATTAGATTAAGGTTATAAGTGTTCGAGGAATAAAAACAATCAATACAAATACAAATTGTGACTTGCATTAAGTGTGGTGAAAGTTTAACTTCACTTACAGCATCAGCACGTTTAACAAAAACATTGATTGGGTTAATAATTGTGGAGAAAAATCAATTGTGTAAAAGACCATGTGACAAACGAAAGAAAATACAAACACACATTTAATAATCACAGACAAAAGCTTTCTACTTTTTTTATGTAAAAATGCGATATTTCACTACTGGGTAGCATGGAAGAGTGAAAAAGAATGTTTGGTCTGGGTTATGGTCCTGCTTCTAGGCACAAGTTTTGAATGGAACTTAAAATAATAGTATGCTGTTTTCTCTTGTTTTAATTATTTAAGTTGGTATTGAGCCCTGACATCAATAAAAATCTAAAACATCTTCATTTGTTAATTGAAAATGTATTTTTTTACCCTACTCCTCCTTAGTTTAAGTATTATGGAATGTTGGGAAATCATTTATCTGCCATGTTAGATGAGCCATGAGGAAGATCATATCCTGTCATATCTTATAGCTTTATATATATATATATATATATATATAAAGCATATATGTATTACAAGCAATATATATATATATACGTCTGCTGTCCATATACCAGGAAATAGTCATAAGCATTTATTTATGTTGAAGAAAAACATCATCTCTCCAACTCCAGTGAGTTTCTCTTTTGAAAAGAACCATGATTGGCATTTTATAATTCACTGTAAGGGTGTTAGGACATGTTTGGTGAATGAACCTCATTGTGTTATGAATGGACAAATTAATAGGGAAAGCTGACATTATAAGCTGTGGAGAACCCTCAAGAGTCTACACAATGCTTTTACACCCATTCTAGACCCAACATAAATCTCACAGACTTCCATATGAAAGGGTAAAGGCCCTGCTAAAAAAAACTGTCAGAATTCAGTCAGGTGCTGATAACTAGGATCTGTCCATTGACATAGTTTAAACATCAGAAGAAATAACAGTTTACAGCTTTGAAAATGTGTAGAAAATACTGTGTTTCTTCCCTGGAGAAATTTAAGAACCAGGAAACCTGAAACCAAAGACACAGTTTAGCAAGTATGCAGTGTGTATGTTAGTAATCTAATTGGATAATTTATGCTGAGTTATCTGTTTGTCAGAAATAAAAATGTGTTGTAGTATGTGCAACATTTTTACTGGCAAATACATCAAATGCACTATGTGTATCAAGCCTATAGACAAATGAATGGTTAACACTGCTTTATAAGGGGAACAAAGTATTTGTGAAGTGATTTGTGAAGATTTTTTTAATGAAAACTTCCAAAGTTTACAGATCCACTATGGGCAACTTGGTTATTAAAGCTTATTATCATTTTTATTATTATTATCTTTTATTTATATAGCGCCAACAATTTATGCAGCTCTTCATATAGTCAAACTGATACATTAGGTAAAGAGGGCCGTGCTCGCAAGCTTACAATCTTAAGGAATAGGGCGAGGACAAACAACCTACCCCTGCTGGTAGTTAAAAATCTGGGAAAGGAATCAGAGGTAATTATAGGGAGGACATTGAAGATGTTGGATGGTGAGAAAGAAAAGGTGATGTAAACAACATCAAGGGAAAGAAAATGTAGGTACCTGTAAATGTATGAACAGAAGTAAGCCAGTTTTATTTTGGTTTATGGTGATAATTACTTTTTTGATTTTTGACCAACTGAGAAGGTATAGAGGATTGTGGAAGTGGGGTGTGCATGTTACGCAACACCTGTTTTGGTATCATGTACATAATAGAATTTGGATTGTGTCTAAGGGTTTAAGGTTTAAAGGGCTGTAATCTGGTACATGACAAAAAGTCTGTTTGACACTTAATTTCCCTTCTTGCCATCTGATGATATTACTTCCTCAGTAAAAAGATGTCTACCTCCAATAGCATCATTCCATGATTTTTCCAATGTAATATTATTTGCAACTACATTGTAAAAAAACGTTATTAAAGTTATTGCGATGCTTTAAACTCCAGGGGTGCAGGTCCTATACAAGTCATGCATTTGGGTCCATTGGTGGAGCAATTGGAGAGCAGAGTGGGTCAATGCCCCATTCCCCCTTTCAGTGGAAAATCCATGCTGGCTTTTACAAGAGGCTAGAGGTCTGCAGAATCCGGTCCGGGATTCCTATGAATACTACAGCTAGATAGGGTTCCAATTGGGAGCAAGGCTTGTTTCTTTTATGATTTTGTTTTGGGGTGTTTAATTTGAGCAGTTGAAAATAAATCGCTGTATGCTACAAGTCAGTGTTCCTGAACCTTATTGCCTTATTGGACTGTGCTTAAGATCCCTAAGTGTGACGTTTATGGGTCTCATGATACAGGCTTTGTCATAAATCTTTATATTTTGCTTTACTGACACATTATTTTTTTCTAATCACTTGCTAAACTTATTTGGTAATTGCTTGTTTACTAATGCACATACCACATTTTGTTTTTTAGTAAAAAAACTAAAGTCTAAAACTCTATTTTAAAATAATTATTATAATTGTTCATTACGTTAATTTCAGAGGAATATGATTACTCCTGGAATTTCCGCAGATCTGGAAATCAGCCTAATACACTGTGGACTGCAGATATCAAATATAATCTTCATACCATTAATCATATTGTTCCCAGCTTTTCATTCCAGCCAAATGTCTAAATATTGCAGTATGACAATTTGTTTTATTGGTTCCAAGAAAGGAGGGTCCTAAGTTACAGCTAAAAAACTATTCTAACATTCATTACAAGCTGGCATGAATGATGGAATAATTGGTATAGTGGTAGCTATGGAATATGCATTTTATATACTGAAGAAAAAGTAACTTTTCTCCAACAGTTCCTTGATGAATTTCAGAATCGCTAATTTTCACTGTACCACCATGAACCCATAATAATATTTATAATGATAATAACAATAATAAAATGAAGCATTTTTTGGTTTAAGGTGAGTTGAAGATATAGAGTATAACATAATCTAAGACTGATTACATTATTTAGTTTTATGTCTAAAAATATTTAATATTGACAAGCCAATACATATGTTTAGGCTATCCAAACGCTCTCAAACCAGTGTAGGGTAATTTAATACACGTTTATTACTATCGTAACAAAATGAAAGAAATATTGGCTTTGGAATATATCAAATATTAAAAAAATCAGATAGGATATGCCGGCACAAATTCTCTATAGTCTTGAAATATGCTCGTCTGGTTAGGTCATTTACTGTTCGCTCAATGACTTCTTTGACTCTTGGCCTTAGGCAGGTTGCCAGCCAGTGATTGGCTGTAATAGACAGGTTGCCTAATTTTGGAACAAGCATATGATGTACAAAATGTTTATTTATGCTGCCAGTCCTGAAATAATTTTCCATAGTGTAACAAAAATAACTAAATAAATACGTTAAAAAGAATAAACAATTTGCTGGATAAATGTAAGGCTGTTTATATGTGAAGGAATAGACCTAACTGCTTCAGAGCTTATGCTTTAACCATGAAAATAAACATATTAATTGATTTTCTATTCCTTTTCAATGAAAGGTTAGCCTCTTGCCTGCAAAGGACATAAAGACAACAAATGCCAAATTTTACTTTATAAGAAGCATTGCTTTGTTGACAGTCAGCTTCTCTTCAAGAAATACAAATATTATTTTTTGCACATCTTAATAAGTATGGCGATAACTGCCATGCATCTACACACGATTAAGCAGAGGAATAACTCACCCACAAACTTTAAAGAAAGGATCATTGGGAGTAAGAAGTTAAACTGGCTAAATTCATGAGAGCCTTTAAGATGTGTTCAAATACGAAATGCTTCTTATATGACATTTTTGGCCATCAAGGATGCTGTCCAAGCGCCTTCAACTGTTCTTTTTCTTAGTTTCCTTCTGTTTAAGTGCCTTTATTTGTACACAGCTGAGCATTGAGTTGTGACATCTGCAACTACATAATGAACATCTGTTTCATTGAGGCCTTGTCCTTGCCATCAAGATTTTCCAGGAAACCATTCTTTTCACCATTCCTCTGATTGAATATAGCATTTGAAGGCCCTGCTTTATATGCTTATGTTTTGAAACATCTATGAAGTTGAGCAAACTGAATTCATACATATGTTGTCGAGCATAAGACATATTTATAGTAAAACAGATGAAATACTCCGCAACCAAAGCTTAGGAGAGCAGTATTATAATAAAATTCTTTATTATTATACAAACTTTTAAGAAGCTTCAGTTTTGTTGTCATCAACCTATCAGTGTCTGCTTTTGTGTCACATGACAATTAAGCATTCCTTCTATCCAAAATCTATCCAAATGATTATCTAAGAGCAAACTTTTTTTTCAGATATATGAAAATTCCAAAGAAGAGACATCTGAGGTCCAAAAAAATACATGTAACTTTAAAAATGTTTTTAATAAACAGTATAAGCAGTATAAAATTCATTGAAAGGGTATATTATCTGGTGGGATAACACAGCTATATAATTGTATTACATACCTCAACAATAATATATGCATATAAAAGCATTGTCTCCATGGTAATGGTGGGTCACGCTGGGTGCGTATTAATGAAAAGTGGAAAGTGCGGTATGATTGTACCTGATTGTACTGTTTGCCCAGTGCAGTGTAAAAGGTAATGTATATGCTAACAAGGACCTGGTTGCTAGTTTTGAATGTGTGGAGGAGAAAGGCTGTTATATAATATTCTGGTGTTTTGTGTGGGGTTGCGAGGAGCTGTTGGATAATTTTGTGTGCTGTGTTGGAGGAGCTGCCAGATATTGTTGTGTGGAGGGAAAAAAAGAGAGATATTAAAGAAGGACAGAGAGAAGAAGGATGGAGATGAAGATAGATAACAAATTGAGAGAGGGAGAGAGAGAAGAAGGAAAAGAGAGAGAGAAAAAAAATATATAATGTATTACCTCACAGATCCCTGATATGTCATTCTGTCAGAATGAACTGTCATTCTGTTTGCAAATTTTGTAAAAGAATGCTTGCAAAATTGTTCTTTCAATACTGCTACTTCTCATACTATTATCAATATAAGCATTCCATTAACATTTGGATTTGAGAGTTTGTGTGAATCAGCAATTGTTGCCTAGGTGTAACCAGTTTAGTGTACTATGATATAGCAATGGTTGACTGATATACAGAATTCCATAGATTTATTAATCAAAATATCTGAAGGTACTCACTGATTAATCAACCTATATAAAAAGATATCCTATTAACTCTGTTTTGCATCTAATTTTTTTTATGTTCCTACACCGAAAAAGTAACTTACAATAATACAGTGAAGCATGGGCAACATAGTATCACTGAATAGTAGCAGGCAGGAGAGTTTTTGTTTAGGTCATGACAGAGAAAGGCAGTCTCCCAGGCTAAAGGCAGGCAGTTAGGACAACCCATACTTAGGTGGAAAAAGCAGGCTTGTTAAAAGACAATGCCAGGCAGTTTGGTTAGGACTGTTCTGAGGAGCCTGACTTTAGCCAAACTGATGCAGCCATGCGTATCCACACAATTGTCCATGCCTGCATCTTTTCCTCCATCCCACATTGTCTCAGAAAGAGTGCCCAGGAACTGAAAAAGCATACAGCATTGTGTTGCTTTACATAAATATTTTTTAGGAAACCACCAAGTAACCAATGTATAGGGTTTCTTTCAACTATAATGGTTGTAATGCTGGTTAATTTATAAATAGAAAAAAAATATTGGTGTTTTAGCTAGAACATGTATTACTGTTTATCAAGCATTTTATCCTTGCTAGTATTTAGGTGTAGATTGTTAATTTGTGTTTTTTGAGGACGTGTCTCTGTGTGTGCCTGTTATTCGCTGCTCCAATGTCATCTTGGCGTCTTGAACTTAAACAAATCTGCTTTTAGATGATTGCAAGTGCATTTGGTTCCAGTTGCTTGTGTCTGTTGCCTTTAACCCTTTCAAGACCGGGACGTACCTGGTACTTCCGGGTCACGGGTCACCGGCAGACCGGGGCGTACCAGGTACGTCACAGCCTTTACGCGATCCAACGTCGCTTTGAACGCTGGGAT